>OMKZ01008838.1:17103-28622 GCA_900302535.1 Neoniphon sammara | reverse complement strand
ATCGCGGTTTCAGTCTTGCTTTCAGAACTGTTTTCACTCCTAAATGTGAGGCAACTGTACTTCCTCAGTGAGAGCTGCATGCTCTTCTTTATCAATTAGATGTGCTGTACAAACAATTTGAGATGTTTTAATATTTACTTTTTAGGTCATCTGACCAATCCTACCTTATACATTATGATGTTCATTTGTAATGCTGCAAATTTTAATCCTTTTTATCAGGGATGTCTTCAGTGTTTTGTTTAAGTGGAATTTAAGCTGCAATGAACAAATCCAAAAATCACTAGCATTTGCTAGCTTAGAATTAGAGTAGTTGACATTGAAGCAAGGTTATTATAATTTTGCATTTTTCATTAGTTTTTGTTTTTATTTTGTTTTGACTTTTTGTTTTCAATTTCAGTTTAGTTTTTACTTTTTGGAAATGCTTGGTTTTAGTTTAGTTTTTATTAGTTTCAGTGTTAGTTTTAGTTTTTTCTGTAATTCGGGGTATTTGTCAGGTATGGACTGGCAACACAGACGAGTGAGGGGCTTGCTTGCTTGTTAACAAAAATGTTTTTTCACACCTAGTTTTCGTTATTTCATTAGTTTTCCTTAACGATAATAACCTTGCACTGAAGTACTCAGGACGTGTTTCCAGTCCTAGTTTGATGGCGAATATATATTATAAAAGACATGTCGATAAAACATGCAACACACCCACCCTGTGGTCTGTCCAATGTCATGGTTTTATATATTTAAAGGAAGAAATTATTGGCAAATGCAAACCAGAAAACCTCTTTTCGCTAAAAAAATAGAGGAACCAGATGTGGTCTGGAAGCCCTGGCCACTGCAGTGGTGTATTACAGCTCAAGCAAACTGCCCAGTTCTTTTTCTGTTTAACAAACCAGAAACATGAAACGCATCACTTCTTGTGCAGCAGAGGATAACTGCTGTGTGTTTTATTATATGAAAATGTATGTAGGCCTGTATGAAGTCCTACCTCAGTCTGGACCATAGACAGGCGATGGGAGCGCATTTCAGACACCATGCCCAGGATGTCAGCAAACTCATGCTCTCTGATGTGCTGCATCAGACGGTCCAGAGCGATAAATGTCCCCGTCCTCCCGACTCCAGCACTGAGGAACACCAGCAACACCGTCAGCACACACAAATCATGGCTAACTGGCACAAATTAAACTACGACAACTACCGTATATCCTCTGACAATTCTGATAATGGAGGGATGAAACATTTGAATATTGATAATGCTTGTGATTAAAAAGTAATACAACATTCATAATACATCATTGTAATTAGTACTGATGTTGCTTATAACATCACCACAACCATTAAATCTATGCTTCTATCAGACATGACTTTGAGGATATGAGCCATCTTCCTGTTCAAGCCTCTGACCACTTTGTCAATACAGGGAAGCAGACCTTACCATTACTGTGCTTATCTGTGACTCAGTGTGGCCTATATCATTACAGTATATTACTCTAAATACTCTAAAACACTCTGAGATGTAGGCTGAGAACTCAGATAAGATGAACAAACTGATTTCTCCACTTGCTTTGTTTTGCTCTGTTTGTATCCACACTGGAGTGTCTTCTAAGTTAATCCCCATGGGGGATTATTTCCAACGTTCCCTGTTTGTTATTTAATTTTGTCCTATGTATTATTGTGTTGTTATGATTGCAGCAGGGAGCATCGATCTCTGTTAGCATCTCTATTTGCAATAAATGGTTCAGCTAATAACGCGAGTGATTCTTGACAGAACTATAGTTCAGTTCAGTTCAGTTTCAGTTTTATTGGTCATTCTGTATGTAGGTTAACACAGGGTCAATGGTACAATGAAATGTGTTTGACGAGAAAAACAGGTCAGCTCAGCAATAAGAGCACTAGTCATAGATAAATATAGAAGTATATTCCTATGTAAACAGTGCAGACAATATTCTAACCACCCTCTGCGGTGATTTGCAGCTGTGGGCAGGACAGTTCCCGTACCAGACCGTGATGCAGCCCCTCAGCAGACTCTCAGTGGTGCATCTGTAGAAGTTTGTGAGGATGCTGGCATTCATGCCAAATTTCCTCAGTCTCCTCAGGAAATAGAGCCGCTGGCGAGCTTTCTTCACCACAGTGTCTGTGTGTGGAGTCCAGGTGAGGTCCTCGGTGATGTGCACACCAAGGAACTTGAAGCTACTGACCCTTTCAACCTCAGCATCACCGATGTGAATGGGGAGGCGTCCATCTGCCTGCTGTCTCCTGTAGTCCAAGATCATCTGCTTAGTTTTGCTAACACTGAGAGAGGGGTTGTTGTCCTGGCACCAGCTGGTTAGTGCCTTCACCTCCTCTCTGTAGGCTGTCTCAGGTGTCAGGAAGGGAGGAGCAGATGTGGGTTTTGACTAGTCACTCAAAGAACTTCATGATGACTGATCTCAGTGCAACAGGGCGGAAGGTGGTGGGGACCACAGACTGATTCAGGGGGAGGTTGAAGATGTTGGTGAACACCTCCACCAGTTGATCAGCGCATACCTTGAGATCCTGGCCTGGGATACTGTCCGAGCCTGGAGCTTTGCGGGGGTTGACCCTTTTGAAGGTCCGTCTCACGTCGGCCATCTCTAGGGTCAGCGTGGCAGCCTCCTCGCCCACATGTGGTCTCATGGCGGGCGTTGTGTTGTCCACATCAAACCTGGCGTAAAAGGTGCTACTCTGGGAGTGATGTGGTGGGCTGTGCAATGTCCCGGTTTTTCCCTTTGTAGTCAGTGATGCAGCGTAATCCATTCCACGTGTCTGGGTTCAGAGCCTTAGTAGTTGGACTCCACTTTGTCCCTGTAGTCCCTCTTGGCATCCCTGATGCACTTCCGGAGGTCATATTTGTAGGCATCAGAGTCCCCTGAGTTGAAGGTGGTGGACTGCGCTTTGAGTTTGGCGCGGATCTCCCAGCTGACCCAGGGTTTCAGGTTGGGGAAGCTGCAGATGGTAGCTTTTGGAACAACATAATCGATGCACTTACTGATATAGCCTATGACAGAGTCAGTGTACTCGCTAACATTCCGATTGGCTGCTTCCTCAAACATCTGCCAGTCAGTTGTCTCAAAGCAGTCATGTAAGACTCCCTCAGCCTCTTTGTTCCATTTGACCCTAGACCCTACAAACCCGTTTTGCCTGTTTCAGTTTCTGCTTGTATGCAGGTAACAGCAGGATGGAGCAGTGGTCTGCCTTTCCGAAAGCAGGGCGAGGGAGGGGTTTGTAGCTGTCTCTGAATGGAGTGTAGCAGTGATCCAGGGTCTGCTCTCCCCTGGTGGGAAAAGTGATGTGCCGATAATAAGTTGGGAGAACTTTCTTCATGTTGGCTCAGTTGAAGTCTCCAAAAACAATGAATGCAGCCTCTGGGTGTGAGTTCTCCAGTCCATTTACAATCATATACAGCTCGTCCAGGGCTAAAGATTTATCAGCCTGTGGTGGGATGTAAACAGCTGCGAGGAGGACTGAGCTGAACTCTCTGGGGAGGTAGAAGGGTCTAACTTTGATGGTCAGCAGCTCCAGAACTGGGGAGCAGTGCATTGTTAAAACACAGACATGAGTGGCCCACGAAGAGCTAACCATAAAGCACACACACACCCTCCTCTCGACTTGCCTGAGTCTTTCGTTCTGTCTTGCCCGTAGACGGAGAAACCCACCAGCGTGATGGCGCAGTTGGGTACAGTGGGCTCCAGCCACGTCTCGGTGAAAGCCAGAACACAGCAGCTTCTAATGTCCCGTTGGTGTTTAATCTGTGCGCGCAGCTCATCTAACTTGTTGTCCAGGGACTATACTAGCTAGCAGCTAGCTAACTGGGCAGAGGGGGTTTTGTTGTGTCTCTGTTGGGTTCTGTGCAGAGCCCCGGCACTAAATATGTTAGTGGACAAATAATCAGTTTTCAGCCAACAACAGGACATAAATTAGCCTATCTAGTAAAATCTCAGTTTCCCATTAGCTGAAGATCTCCAATGTAGCTGCCAGAAGGTGTGTTACATCACCAGAAAGCCCTCTCGAAGCCTTTATAAGGAGCCATCCAAACTTTGAGCCACAGTGTAAAGTTTTGTTCAATGGGCTGTGAATACTGTAAATATTTGTCAGTTTATATGTGAGATTATGCTGTTCCCATGTGCTAATGTAGGCCAGAGAGTCCCCTCACCTGCAGTGGACTATGATGGGGTCCTTGGTCCGGTTGGCCTGCTGACGGACAATGTGGACGAACTGCAGGATGCTCTCGATGGCGTTGACTGTGGGGACACCGTGGTCTGGCCAGGACGTGTAGTTGAGATGCAGGACATCTTGAGTCTCATCAGCCTGCAGGGGGAGACAGTGCAGGGATAAAATGGGATTAATGACAGTCTGAATTAAAATAGCAGCAGGGATTACTGGGATCAACACTTGCATTTCCAAAATTTGTGAAATTAATTTCCCACCTCCTTGGTGAAAGAGGAATTATCTTTGCATTGTTAAAAACCTCCTGTAAATGACAGGCTACCCGGGGCCACTCACATATCCCAGTCTGAAGCTCCTGATAGTCCATTCTGGTGACTCTGTCTCAGAGAGCATTTCCACACTGACCTCTCCATACATCACAGGCTCGTCTGTAAAGGGCCAGTAGTGATCACATTTCACCTGCAAACAGATGATACATAAACGCATTATTGTCAGACTACGGCCTTATAATCCTAACTATAATGAGGAGCAAAGCGACCAGGGAAGCAGCACTAACCCTACATATATACAGTTTATACTGTGTACTTTTGTCTACAGCACATATATGTTTAAAGTTTTTAAACATTACTTCTCCTACCTTTATGATCTTGTATTTAATTATTTTTCAATACCATGAACTATTTATAAATCACTTTGGGTTACTGTGCATTAATATATGAGAAGTGATTTATAAATAAAATGTGACTTGATGATCTAATTTGATGATTAGACTGACTATTATGCAAACAGAAAACTAGCCTTTCATTTCAAAATTTTGACATTTCTCATTTATTACATAGCAGGCAGGGAATAATGACAGGAAATGAGGGGTGGGTGGTGGTGCAGGGTGGCATGCAATAAAGGTCATCAGCTATATTTGAAACCATGACATTGTGAGTAAACAGTATAGCCCTCTGAGCCAAGATACCCCCCTAGTTTCCTCTCTCAGCGAATAGAGAATTAATGGACGAACCCTTCGCCGTTCACTGCATTGTGTGAGCATGACAATGATGGGGGATTTCTGCTGCAGGACCATCTTCCAGAAGTCGTTGCGGGTCTCAGGTAGGGGCCCCTGGGTGGCAATGTATTCTTTAGGATATTTGTAGCCCTAAGAAAAAACAGGAGCACACAGATTTTCATTAGGTGCACATTAATAACATGCATTGGGAAAACAGTAATTGTACTGAATGCATTGAAGATTCAATCTAACAAAAGCTGAAAAAAGTGTCAACAATAGTTGTATGACGTATAAGACAGTACAATGTTCATGAAGCAAGTTTTTTGGAGTCCTGATGTTGTTTTGATGGGGTCTCTGTGGACCTCTAAAATTCTGAAAGATCATTACATTTTTGTTAAAATATCTTAAAAGCAGTCATAGGTATTTTTTCACCATGTTATGCAGGCTTATTTTTAATTAAGGTCCATTTGATGTAACTATAGAATTAGTGGTGTTGACAGATTCTTGACATTCAGCCATATTTACTCAAAGCAGAGCTGGAATGTAAGACAAATGGAATAAGATGAATCCTGAGAATTATGTAGTTTCACCCAAAAATATGAATGCGAACACCAAAAGTGTTGGTTATGTTGTGTTACATTACTGCACTTCCTGTTGGTCAAATTAAGTCAGACCCACATGCATGACAGCTCTTGAGTTAACTGATACAGATTGGCAGGCTTAATACAATTTGACAAAAATGTTGGACATTATGTCCTTTGTCATTTAGCTGATATATTTTTTTCTTAAACTGTGTTTTAGATTCAGCTTTCATTAGTTATGTTCAATGAGTAATAGCTAGTTTTTTGTTTCTTTTTTTTTTTTTTGTTCATCTGGTCTTAAAGGAATACTCCAATGTTTTGGGCAAAATACCCTTTTTCTAACTTACCCAGACTGAGACAAGATGTTTGATACCATTTTCACATCTGTGAAATGCTACCCGATAGGTAGCATTTCGTGTTAGCTTAGCATAAAGTCTTGAAGTCTACAGGAGTCATTAGCCTAGTTACGTCAAAGTGAAAAAATAAATCTTACAGCAGCTCCAAAGCTGTCTTATTTACACACGCTAACACAAAATGCTACCCATAGGAACCGAACCTGTGGACGTACAGAGGTGAAAATGGTATCGAACATCTTGTCTCAGTCTGGGTAAGTCGGAAAAAGGGTGTTTTGCCCAAAACGTTGGAGTATTCCTTTAAATTAAGTTAGAGGCAGAATTTATTTGGCTTTCTGAAACCTGCAGATAGCTAATTACCCAGATGGCCCACGTTACTTTTGAATCTACCACTGACAGTAGGTAAGTGAAAGAATGAACAAAATTACATTGGACGCAACACATTCATTTCCTGGCTTCTGCCTTTTTTTCCTTCTTTCCTTCTATCTACCTTTGTGGTCACTCAAATGACTACAATGATGATGCTAAACTCCTTCACTGACTAGTCCACAGTTGTATTTTTCAAGCTGGCTTATTACTAACTCTATCATGGTATGGATACTTACTGGTATGTAGTTGGCATTGATGTAGTCTGACCCTTCATCATTGTGCATAGAGATCAGCTTCACACGGCTGAAATCATCTAGAGCAAAGATTTAGAGTTTTCATTAGTTGTGATTTTAAACACAGTCCCTGATCACTTTTATTCTGCATAATACAGTTACAAGTTTACTGGATGCTTTGAAATTGTGTTTCACAGCCCCACATAGCATCATAAATGTTTATCGGCCACTCACAGGGAAGGATGTTGGTGTAGCGGTTTTTTGGCCTGTTAATCGGCAAGTCTGCTGCATCGTGGGAGAGATCCAGACCAACGCTCTTCAGTTCCTGGAAAACATTCAATTTGTAAGGAATTTAATGGAGGATTCCCACTGGTCATGGAATTCCAGATGGATAAAGTCAAAGAATGTGATAAAATACACATGCTAATGGGTAATCATTTTCATAAGGGTATCTGTCTTATCCCAGCTGCTGGTGGAAATAATCACATGCATAGAGGGACAATTTTACTTTCGGATTCCCTACCTCAAACTGCAAGGAGAATTTGTAGGCAGAGTCTTTGCTCATGTCTTTGAGGTACGTGTCAAAATCATCCAGCTGGACAGGGCTGCAACAGTAATCCAAATATGTCAGAGAAAGAAAACGATACAATTTGTACACACAAATACAATCAGCGTTATAGTTTCATTGGTTATGTCTATATTACATATACAGATACATTGTTAAGGAGCAAACACCCAAGATTTTCACTCACCTTTACACTTTGTATATACCTTTACTTTGTATATAGTGATCAGTTAACATGATTTGATTTGATGTGCAGATCTACACTGCTATGCTGTAACTGGCTAAACACTTAAAAAGCTGGGACAAAGGAAGTCCCATATGGGACAAACCAATTTTGGTCCAAATAAAGGACATCCTGGCTAATATGGGATGGTTGGCAACCCTAATTTGACATGAAATAGATAGGTAAACACAGGTGTTACAAATGACATTTATTAAGGTTCTGTTCCATTTAAATGTAGCAGAGTCTCTCCAGAGCCAGCATGAACAATAGCAGAACCCTGGCTCTGTTAGACCTATATGGAATGGAACCTTCATCAATGTCGTTAGTAACACCTGTGTTTACTCTGCTATCCATGTCAAAATGGCTGCTGTGAAAAAGGTCTATTGAAGTTTTAGTTATGCAAACATGCTCTGCAGGCAGTACTAGTTAAACCTCATTGTGAGGAGCCAGTTAGCAAGTTAGCTAACGGGCTAGCCTGAACAGCAAAGAAGGAACACTGGGTAAAATACAGCTAAAAACAATTACCTTACTCAAACTACGCTAGTCAGCTAGGCTAAGTAGCTAACCTAGCTAAGCTAGTAGAGCTTTGGAAACTGACATCATGTGTGTTGAGACTTGTGACATGAATAACAGGTTAACACAGGTGTTACTAATGACATCAATGAAGGTTCTGTACCATCTAGGTCTAACAGAGCCAGGGTCCTGCTATCACACTGGCTCACTGGAAAGACTCTGCTACACTTAAACGGAACAGAACCTTCATTAATGTAATATGTAACACCTGTTTTTGTCTGCTATTTCATGCCACAACTGCCATAGCAAGTCACATGATGACCTTGTCTGAACACTCTATAATGGAATCAGACTTTACAAATTTCCAGCATGGAGGAAAGTGAGATAGGCAACAGATGTATTTCTTTATTTCTTGTTGGGGTGCTAATGTTAGCACCCACCTCTTTTACCCCTTCCTTTCTTCTTTTTTCTTAACCTGAAAGACTGTGATTGTTTTTGCCTCTGCCTATTGAGGTTTATATCAGCCACTGAGATAATATTACCAATATATGCAAAATATGTTTGTTCACCCTGTTTGGAGTTGTTATGATGAGAAAAGCTTACATTACAGAGTGTTCAAAATTCATTTTAATCCAGGATAAAAGATAAAAGGCTGGTAGGCCTATATCAGTGCATTTTCAATTATGTCATATCTGTTGGATTAGCAGGAATTGGATGTGCCCTGCTTTGGACTTCATTGCTAGCTGAAGGCTATTATTAGCAGAAAGGTTGCTAGGCGTGTTACACGAAGCTTTTCAAGCATGCACGCACGCCTTCACACACACACACATACACACACACACACACACACACAATGTTGAAATGTACACAACCTGAAAAACAATTGCTTTGGCTTAGCTGTGTTACCTTGTTAGCTTCCGTTTCTTTAAAGCTGTCTTGCTCCTACAAAATATAGAGATGCAAAATACTCATGACATCTGCATGTATCTGTCAGAGTTCCACTACCCACTCAGTGACTATAGAAATATACTACACAAACTATAACCTATTTATCTTGGCTATTCACTCATTTTCCATTATATTCTCAGCAGAAATATAAAATACTGTTAACAGGAGGGTTTGACCAATAAGGATGTTTGAAGGCCTATATACTGATATTTTTAGAAAACAAATCACAGGTATTCGGTGTTTCCTCCAGAATTGTATTCTTGTCAGGGTGGGAACACTTATCATAACAGAGGTGATATCTGACTTTTAATAACATAATTTTAATATACTGGCAAAACGAAATATTGGTCTAACCCCAGTAAACAGCATTTTAACAACCCCCATGAAAACAGAATAGAAATATCATGCTTTGTTGCAGTCATCCATTTCCACAATATTATCTACACTGTGCCCACAGTCACATATCAAACACAAAGACCTATCACACTTGTATCTTTTACTCTTCCATGCTTCTGTGTTCGCATTCTGAAGTCAAAGCACTTCTTCAACCGGTAACATGCACTAACCACTTACAGTCTACAAGAATACATATAGTATATAACTATGCAGCAAGCAACCCACTACATACTGATACTCTAATGCTAAAATCAGTTCTAAAAAAAGAAAACAAAAAGATGGTTTAATGCATGCAGACACCATACAGAGAGCAAAGCCATAGTTAGTACCATGCTACATACAGTATGTTAGTAGATACAGCCTCAGTATGATTTGGAGGAACTGAAGAGTTTGAACAGATCAGAGTTGTCCAACCACAGACACAGCATTGCAAGACAATGTTCCACATGTCAGAAAAGTTTACTTCCCATTTCCCCTGTGAATGGCACTGGACTTGCGTTTTGCTCTTTGTTTCTTTGTTTGTTTTTTTTAAATTTCACAATGCTATTGACAGCATTAGGGAGAGTATTTTGGATCCAAAGGTTATCTGGTGGCTCCTCACCGAGGTTGTTACATGCAAAAGGGAAGCCTGTCTAGTAAAACAATGTCTATAATCAATACTGTAGGCTGTGGCTTTGCTAAGACATGCCCCGAAATGCAGTGGTGTTTTTGGCCAACAGTGCTTACTTACCAAGGATTAATATAAAAAGCCAAAAGATAGTCAGTCCAAAGGCAGGATGGCAGTAGGGTAAGGAAGGCAAAGAGGCTTCTTCGCCTGAAGGGGGTTCAAATAAAAAATAAAATCATAAAAAATAAAAATAACAAAATAACAAAACACCAGGAGGCGATAGGTTGGGACAAAACATGGTGCTCCATTAGTAAAGTGGCACAGAGCGATCGAGAGGTACACAATTAGTGCTCAACACAGAGTTAATGCATCATGCAGGCTTGTAGAAAGTGTACCCTGTTGTTTCACTGGTGGCTGGGAGACAATAGGAGTCTGTTTGCTGCTGTAGAGTGGAGGTGAATGGCCACTCTGTCTGATTTAACGACCTCAAGCGTGCATATAGATGGCAGCCTGCTGCTCTGACATCACTTGGTCCTCCCAGCCCTCGGCTCCCCCAGCAATGCTCATCCAAACATTACTACAGCTCTTCTGACGCTACTGAAACAGCTGACGTTTTGTCACCTGTGGGACGGGTAGTGACGTCAAACCAAGTGACTGCCACCTTTATCAGCGAGTGGTAGATTTGCATGAGGACTACCAATTACAATTACTCAGAATAATTGGTTTGACTGGTCACATCGTGCTTATTGTAAGTGATATAACACCAATGTATGCTACCATGCACAAAAGCTTTGCAGAAATTGGACCACATAAACACAACTTCACCAATGCTGTCGATCAAGAAGAAAGAGACACTTTGATGGTGCATTTAGTGATGGAAGGTATGGTGAAAATTGAATAGAATTTCAGATGGAAGCCAAGGTCTGCCTTAACTGACCGTCTTTCAGCTGTTATATTAATCACTCCAAATCTGAAAAAGTGTAATGCTGTATGTATTGCATCAGACAGATTATTGTTTACCAGTGCTGCTATATGGGTGAGAGTGCAAGTCCCCATTTTGGAGGTTTTTGCCTGTTCCATCAAAAATAAAGTATTTAGGAACATTATTATTTCCTCTGTTGTACAATGGCAGAGTTTACTCCAATCTCAAGATTTCTTCCCATCAATTTAAGATTAAGGGACAGGCTACTGTATCGTCATCGACAGAAAGACCATTTTAGCTGAGCAAGACAATGGAGGCAGGGGGTCTGGGCCTCATGCAGTTTGGTAAGCTCATCATCATTGCTTGGCGCTACTTAAAGCGCCGTAGCAGAGCTAAAATCAGTTGGTAAGCAAAACGCTACAAGCTCAAATCCCTGATCTGGCTCTCCAATTCCCTGTGCCCTATAATCTCCATTTGATATGGACTTTCTAGGGTCTTGAGTGGCAGGCTTTGCCATCCAAACTGAGGAATCTGCATGTGTGATTACTGAGGCTAAACTTAAGTTAAAACAGCAAGGCGCAAATCTCCTAAAAAAAAAAAAAAAAAAAAAAAAAAAAAAAAAAAAAACAAAAAACCACT
>OMKZ01008838.1:1969-14533 GCA_900302535.1 Neoniphon sammara | reverse complement strand
CCCCCTTACCTTGTAGAATGGCTATCATTTGTCATTTTTATCTTTTTTCTTGTCAAAAGGTAGTAATTCATCATCATCAAAAAAAAAAGAAACCCTTAACAGATCCCATGGTAAACCAAAGTCCTCAGGTCCGTCTCAGACCAGGTCTTTGTCTAAGAAAAATAACTTATTCATATCGGGTTCGGGTAACAACGCCACAGGTCCATTTCAGAACAAGTCCAACTTTTTGGACCTGTGAAGACCTCTAATACAAATCACCTCTAAGCCAGGAATGAGGACACTGGACAGCGCCACCTACCCACAGTGGTGATGGTGATGTATGCAGACTTGCTGGGGGTGCTGTAGCTGTAGCTGGTGACCGTACAGTTGTAAGTGGAGGAAGGCATCAAACCCGACACAGTCACCACATGAGAGCTGACTGTCTGGGGCTCCCGGGCCTAGGAGAAACATCCACACAGGTCAAACTGTTTCCTCGATCCACAAAGAAAAACTCTTTGCCGTTATGCCTTCCCATTACATCACAAATGCCCAAGACGTCTTCAAGTCTGCCGAGGTCACAGAGTGTAAATCAAGCTTTAAATATCCGCGGAGGTGCTGACAAATATGACAGGAGAGAGAGATCGGTTGTCACACTTTTGTGGCCCTGGAGGAACAGTCCTAGTCACCTCCGTGACAGTGTGAGTCAGTCTCCTTCAGTTAATTACTCTGATGAAGTGCAGGAGGTTTTGAAAGCCCTTCTGGCATACGGGCAACCTGCTCCAGTGAATGTCAGCGAGCCAGCAGAGCAAAGTGCCCTGTAGTGCAACCTTTTCCCCTTGGTCCAACACTAACGTCTTTGTTTGGCATTAATAGTCTCACAAAGTGAAGCTATCTTCTGTTGTAACACTCCGTTTATATTACTGTCTGAGCAATAGTAGACTGGGTGCAAATTGAGGTCCATTCATTACATTCATTTTGACAGAGCTAGGCTAATAACTCCTGTAGACTTCAAGTCTTTATGCTAAGCTAACACAAAATGCTACCCATAAGAACCAAACCAGTGGATGTACAGGGGTGAAAATGGTACCCAACATCTTGTCTCAGCCTGGGTAAGTGAGAAAAAGGACATTTTGCCCAAAACAAAGTATTACTTTAAGTGCCTTGCTTAAGGGCACATCAGCCGTGGGTATTGAGGGAGGGGAGAGCACGGTTCATTCACTCCCCCCACTCACTCACCCACCTTTTTAATGCTACCTGCAGTTGAATTTTAGACAAATTTATAAAACAAAATGAAGAAACAAAGCAGGTGAAAGCATGCAACTACTGACCAAACATATCTGCAAAGGTGTAAAACTGGGAATAAGAACTGAAGGTGCTAGGAAATTAAGTGTTGACTTACATGAGGTTTAATTTAGTAAACTAGATAGGATGAATATTTAAATACCAACCCTGTTCTAGATTCATTCATCAAGAGTGGACAAACCTCTATTAGACCTCTTATAACTAGTTTCGAGGCATTAATATTTTCTAAAACTTTAAATTGATACCATTTATTTTAAGACCTCTTTGTACTTTTTAAGGCAATTTAGAAAGTTTAAAAGGGCTGGCTGAGGAAAGCTAATAAAATTCTACTTGTTCATCAATGTTTTCTTGCCACCCACACACAAATTAGCTCTGTACTGTACAGCAGAATCGCTCTCTGTACAACATTAAGTAAACAGCCAATGGTTCAACTTTTGTAATCACTTGCCCAGGGCGCAGCATTTAAACCCGAGACCTTTTAACTGCAATTTCCAGGAATCTTTGGACTGAATAATGAAAGAGCACTAATGGGACTATAAATGTACTGAGCCATGAGTTAATAAAGGCTACATAATAAGATGCACTTGGTATCTCCGGGAGAGAACAGGAGACAAATTGTTGTTCACTGCCTCCCTATGATTGCGTCATCTCTTTTATACTGGTGATCATTCATTTTTATTTTTTACATCTTTGGCGCTAAGCTCTCTTTTCTGCACTGTACCTCCCAGAGATCACCTGTCGACCTTTTTCTTTGAGAAAACAGAAACTTAAAACGCATCACTCCCTGTCCCTTATATTTTCCAGGAAAGAGCTACCAGAGGTGTTTGGAACAGCAAGTTTAAAAACTTTCATGAACTGGATAGAGGTAGAACCACTATAACAGTGGTTCTTAAACATTTTTGCCCGTGACCCCTTAAAACAAAGCGATGCTGACCCGTGACCCCCCTAACACGCTACGTATGCAGAGCAGTGATCAGTACAACTGGAGAACAGGTCCATTATCAGGATGTTTTACTTTTTAACTTATCAAAGTAGGCAAAAAATGAAGAAAAGATATGAAAAAATAAGCCTAATAATAATTTTGCATAATAAACCCATTCAGAATCATCTCACGACCCCCTGGCTGGTCCTGACTCCCCAGTGGGTCGCCCCCCAGTTTGAGACGCACTGCACTATAATATTACATAACCTGGTAATAGAAAGTAACTAAATGGGCATGTATTTACATGGTGATGCTGCAGATTATTACTTTAACCATTGCGCCTCTAAAATCAAAACAGGAGCTACGTGCACAAAGCCTTTTTGCAAACACAGGTCTCATATTGCATGCATGTTTTGAGGTCATAAGAAACTCTTTACCTTGAGCTCTTTGTTCGGCCGGGCCGGTTTGCAGAGGACCTGGTAGTAGTCCACGACTCCCTCCTCCGTCCACAGCAGACTCACAGACGAGTGGGTTGCATTCACAGCATACAGCGACTTGGGTGGAGCCGGTTCTGTGCAATACAACACCAAAATAAATCCTCTGAGCACCTCGTCTTATGTGAAATGACCGATATAGTCCATAGCCTTGTTCTCACACCCAGGGTACCATGAGTGTAGCGAGCAAGATGAGAGTGAAGGCTCAGCAAGATTCTTGTGTCTGTGGCTCTCAGGCTGAGACTTCCTCTTGAACCAAAATACATCTACACCCTCATAAGAGGAAGTGAAAAATAGCTACATGTTCACTTATGATATGAAATAGCATGCCAGTGGATTGTTTAATCTGTTGTGCTGTTCTGAAAACAGGGTTTTTTGATTATTTTAAATGCATCTGGGTGATTGGAGGATAAAGCCATGGATCTGACAAAGGCTGCAGGTGTATTTACCAGGATTAGCAGGATGTTTGATAGTGTTGCTGAATTCCCATAATAACTGACAGTTCATATACCGCAGGCTGGCTATTTTTATGCCAGGCCACACGCTCAAAGCCTTTACTGCTTTGCTCAGATCCACCAAATGATAATGGGTAAATACTGAGCTGTGCTAATGTTTCTGTGCAGATACACTAAAGTTTCAGAAAGGAAACCTGAAAAACAAGTTTCATAGCAATGCTTTCATTTACACGCTGCTCATGAGGCATTACAAGCAATAATGTAGTGGTACATGAAAAGGTGAGTAAACCCTGACCATTGGCCGCAAACCACCATCATGAATCAAAGCTGCTTTCAGACATGTATGTTTTTTTCCTTGCCTCATACTACTTAGGCTTTACAGTTTAATTCTATTCACTCAATGAATTTAGTTCATGCAGGTTTATATCAGATGCAAAAAGCTGGTTAACCATCCTGGTTGGTATAATGAGTTTAGATGGGTTTACCCTTCACTGTATGCATAATTATGAGGCTTCATAAGTACATCATAGGATCATATTGCATGCACAATAATAAGTATAATCAGAGCACAATATAATTAACACAAATGTATAAAAAGCAGAATGAACACTTTATGGTGCAACTGTATGGTTAATGACATGCTGTTTAAAGTAATTTGATGTTTGCCTGATGTTATTGTGAGGAAAGTTGGTAACACTTTCCTCTAAGTGCATTGTGATCCATTATAAGTAGATTATACACTCATTAGAGGCAGAGATGAACTCCTCTTACAATATAATCATCAAAAATCAGACAATCGCATTCAATTTAATATCCTGTCATTAACTATACAGCTGCCACATTAAGTATTTAACCTCCTGCATTGTGTTTATTATATCATGCTCTCACTGTCATAGCGATCATGCACTTACAGTTCAGTGCACTTAGAGTGTGCTTGTGATGCCTCATAATGCCTTACAAGCACCACTTCAAGTACTGAGAAGTTAATCTCTGCTTCCAATGGGTTTATAATCTCCTCATAATCTGTCACTCCAAGTGTTTTATTGTTAATTTCGCAGTTTGTTGTTGATTGGTCATTACTTTTTCTGTGGACTCCTCCCACACACATAGTGAGTCCATGTATTTGCACATATGTGTGTGTGTGTGTGTGTGTGTGTAGCCAGTATGTGAGGCACAGACAGATCGGGCTAACCTAGCTTGATGATGTTTGGCATGGATGTGTTGTTGCTGCGCTCAGTGCAGGCAGTCACTGTCAGGTTGTAGATGTCTCCCGGTGGCAGAGGCAAGCTGGCCTGCATGACATTGCGAGTCACCTAGGATGACCAGTATACACACACAAACACTGTTACCATTCTGTGACACTCAGCAACTGATGGACCCAATCCCTGCTTGCGCTAGGAATTATGTCCATATTCAGACGAAGCTAAGGGACAAGGCTCAGTGTCAATACACAAACAAGCTATTGCACTATTTGACTCAAAATTCAAACTAGATAAGTACCCTGTATTGCTACTGAACCCATAATGACTGGGTAAATTCATATAACCTCCCATGCTGTCTACATATATTGAACTTGTCAAAGGAGCACTCCAGTATTTTGGGAAAAATACCTTTTTTCCAACTTACCCAGAGTGAGAAAAGATGTTCAATGTCATTTTCACCTCTGTACGTCCACTGGTTCAGTTCCTATGGTTAGTATTGTGTGTTAGCTTAGCATAAAGACTTGAAGTCTACAGGAGTCATTAGCCAAGCTCCATCAAAGCCAAAAAATAAACTTTACAGCTACTCCGAAGCTGTCTTATTTACACAGTGTATCATGTGTATTTGAAATACACGCCTTGGAGTTAAAAAAAAATAAATTAAAAAAAAGGAGAAATAGGAGAAATTCAGTGGTAGGAAATATAACCACTGAAAACGTGTTCAGCAGTTATAGTTCCTACCATCTATAGTTCCTACCATATAACTAACTACACATGATCCATTGTGTAAATAAGACAGCTTCAGAGTTGCTGTAAGGTTTATTTTTTCACTTGTACGGAGCTAGGCTAACGACTCCTGTAGACTTCTAGTCTTCATGCTAAGCTAACATGAAATGCTGCCCATAGGAACTGAACCAGTGGATGTACAGAGGTGACAATGGCATTGAACATCTGGTCTCACTCTGGGTATGTTGGAAAAGGGTATTTTGCGCAAAACGTTGGAGTATTCTTTTAACTGCATGTTTACATAATCCTAAACTTGCTTATATTCTATTTTAATGCTTTTATATTTGGTAATTTTTGTATGACTTTTATCTTGACTAATGTCAAGTTGTCATGACAAAGGCAATGTCAACTTTGCAGGGGAAGTGACATAATTGAATGAATGACACTTAATGACAACACCCATAAATATTCATTCATTCACAGTTATGAAAGTGTTACATCAGTCTTAAGAACAAAATTTAAAATTAAGTATAAGCATATATTTGTTGTTTCCTTGCATGAATACAAACATTCAGTACATGCTGTAGAAAATGACTTCTGAACAGACAGGTTCCACGACACATTTCAGCATATAATCTGACTTCCAAAAATTGTTAAGAAAACCAAAATACCTGCTGTTTTATAGGATTAATGACATGCAGCTTGACATGGCACCAAGACAACAGCACAAACTGGCTCTAGGAAACGTCCCAAAATATGACTTAATCCTCTTGAAATAAATATTACAAATGGCACCTTCTGTGATCTGAAATCTACTTCATTTCACAGTTTATTCACCGTAGTCATATTCTTGTCCGAGAGCCTTAGAGGATGGGTTCCCTTCTCGATTCCATGTCATCATTCCAAATATTGATCTCATTTCCAACCAAGCTGCTGATTCTCTGACTGATCAAAGAGGTGCTATCACACCAGCAACACTTGTTCATTTGTCACCATGACACTGAGGGCTACTGGCAACAGAGGCCTACATCCGGCCACCTAACAAAATGTGACAGTTCCCTGAGTGATCAATGAACATCTCATAAATACCCTAGAAGGTACAAATGATTTTTTTAGTTGGATTGTTCTGTTAGTCAACTTACCTGTTAAATGATAACAACATGACCGACAAAATCATCCACTGTCCCCAGCTGATCATTATTATTGTTAATATTATTCTGACATGAAATAGTAATGCAAATGCACAGAAATCACCAATGACATTAATGAGAGTTGGGTTCCATTTAACAGAAACGGGGCCAGCCTGCTAATGTTCATGCTGGCTCACTGGAAAGACTCTGCCACACTTAAATGGAACTTAAACTTCATTCATGTCATTAGTAACACTTTTTTTTACCTGGCTATTTCATGTCAAAATGGCTGGTGTGAAAAAGATCTATTATCCTCACTATGACTTTTTATCAACAAGAGCTGTTTCATGTTTCTAGGCTACATGTATGTGGGTTCATAAATTCTAAAAATTACATCATTAAATCAACACAACTGGTGAAGCGAGCTGTGCTGATTAGGGAGAAATCACATATTTATCGACTAATTTTAGCTATACTGAGTCTCCTATTGCCCACTACTTTCATTTCCTATGAAAACAGGAAAAGTAGTCCTCATAGTAGTTTTCATCTTCTCTCACTGTCAAGGTAAAGCTGGCATTTTACTCAATGTAGTGTATGCTAAAGTGTATGCTAGCATGTAGCCTACTACCACTTAACATAGTGTACACTAAAGTGCATGGCAGCATGGAGCCTGCTATCACTCAACATAGTGTATGCTAAAGTGTTAGCATGGGGCTGATTATTACTCAGGCTAGTGTATGCTAAAGTGATAGCATGGAGCCGATTATCACTCTGTATAGTACATGGTATTGATGGGGACACCTGGATGATTTTGGTGTCTTTGTTTAATCACAGCTAAGTTGACCAATGAGAAAATCTCCCAAAGACTTGGTGGATTCCTTTAATTCATCTGAGCCCTTATGACAGCTACAGTTAGATCAGTGATGGCATGTTATTCAAGTCAATGGGAAACACCCATCTGAATGCATGTCAGCTTTTAATATATATTTCCTACCTGGATATATATATTTTAGGTTGACAATAAGACTGAATTCATTGTGTGAAAAAACGATCTAGTCGTCTCCATCCATCATGAAAATGTTCTCATCTCATACACTCTGACACAAAGGTACAGCACTGCTTGTACATTTGCTTTCTGAGTGTGTGGGCACTATCAGTCAGGCCAATTAGAGCTCCAAAGAGTACCTGCAGCACACTGAAACACTTGGCCTCAATTAATTATTCTCACCTTATCTGGACTAAATCCCTGTCTGCTGGGAGCATAATTGGCTTTAGAAAGGGGAAGATGTGTTAGACCTCATGCAGGCGGGCAAAGTGCAGGTCATTCCTCTGTTGTTAATTGGACCCCCAAAAGGACACAGTGGAGATAATCAATAGCAGCTTCACCTAAGTCCAGCCTAACAAGCTGCTAAAGGCTGTCAAGCTCTGCTATATGTGCTATAGGGAATCCACAATCAGCAGAAGCTTTAAATGGTAAGACATAGACAGCAGAGACTTATTTAGGATGCGATGAAGGTGCGATGTTATATCCTTGACATATCAAGCAGACTTACATTGCAGTTTTTCAATCAAAAGAATGTTGCCCGCACTAAATGCAGTAGGATTTCCCCTATTTGAAAAAAGTACAAATACAAAATGAAAGCATAAATTCTAATTTCCTCCCACCACAAAATTCCTGCCTGACTTGATTGTCTCTATATTGCCTTGAAAGCATAGACCGCTTCTGTTCAAACGAGCTTATGAAATGACAGTGTGCCATACGCTCTCTTGTTAAAAGTCAATCTAGCTCACCTAGCAGTCAATCTCCCTCTCTCACTCTCTCTCTCTCCCTCTCTCTCCCTGTAATCAACTTAAACAAATAATCCACCCAGATCATCCTTAAATAGAATTAAAATGTCAGTGTTCTAAATGAATGGATGTACTGCTCTACACAATCCACAGCAAAAAATAAACATGATAGACAGGATACTATGTTTCATTTTTCCAGAATATACCTGCATGCGCTGCTTGTAATAGATACAAGCTGTCGCGGCACTTAAAATGTTTTAGAAAAAGATTTAAAGTGTCATAATCAACCAGACACGCTAGTCGCTTTCCACATTTCTGATTTAGCGAGACTACCAGTTGCAAACCGTCAAAGGAAGGCAAACAGTATTAACTTCTGTAATTGGATGGGCCAAACTTACTTTGGCCCATCCAAAATTGAAATCCTGGTGCCGTGCCTGCCAAACACTACAGCATCCAATTTCATTATCTAGCACACCTTTAACAAGAGTGGAGTAACTAATCAGTTAATAAGCTCACATGTTCTCCCATGCAACAGGACACCACAGGGAACGTCACAAGTCAAGTGGGTTGAAGCCTTTCAATTCCCCTCAGATATGAATGTGTCTATCTTTGTTAAAGGAATATGCCAACATTTTGGGCAAAACATACTTTTTCCAGCTTACCCAGACTGAGACAAGATGTTTGATACCATTTTTACCTCTGTAGATCCACTGCCTCAGTTCAGATGGATAGCAATTCCTGTTAGCTTAGCATAAAGACTTGAAGTCTACAGGAGTCATTAGCATAGCTCTGTCAAGGTGAAAAAATAAACCTTACAGCAACTTCAAAGCTGTCTTATTTACACAATGTATCATGTATTTGAAATACACGTCTTGGAATTGTTTTTAAAAAACGAAGGTTGAGAAGTGAGACAGTAGGCACTATAACAACTGAACATATGTATTCAGTGGTTATAGTTCCTAACTATAGATGGTAGGACCATCTAACTTCTCCGAAAACGACTCTCGATTTAAAAAAAAAAAATAAGACGTGTATACATTGTGTAAATAAGACAGTGTTGCTGTAACGTTTATTTTTTCACTTTGACAGAGCTAGGCTAATGACTCCTGTAGACTTCAAGTCTTTATGCTAAGCTAACACGAAATGCTACCCATAGGAACTAAACCAGTGCATGTACAGAGGTGAAAATGGTATTGAACATCTTGTCTAAGTCTGGGTAAGTTGTAAAAAGAGTATTTTGCCCAAAACAATGGAGTACTCCTTTAACCCTGTGATGGACCGCAGACCCTGTTCAGGGTGTTGCAACGATTGCTGGGAAAGCCTCCAGCCCCCTCCTGCCACCCAGAAAAGCCTGCAGTTAAAAGGAATGAGTAAAACGAAAATGAGATAAGCAAGGGCTCACATCAATGAAGTAGCTCTTCTCAGGGCCCTTCTTGCCCACTGCCACCACCTTCCAGTGCAGCATCCTTGAGTGTGACAGGTCGATGAAGAGTTCCCCATAGGTCCAGCGCACATACAGCACCCCATGGGAGTAGTCCACTGAGGAGATGTGAGGGGCCTCAGGAGCTGCAGACATGACATGGAGAGTGAGGGAAGGCTTTTGTCAATATGACAGTAAAAGTAGACAGATAGTGTCAACAGCTTCTGTTCTTAACCTGATTACTTAAATAAGCTGGTTTTTGATGGATGCATGTAAACTGGGTCAGAATATCTTGTCAATCCCCTATTTTGATGATGGTTAAGATACCTGCCTTAATTCCATATTAAAGGAGTACTTCTCCTAAAATATACTCTCGTTTTTTAAAATTCCAAGACATGTATTTCAAATACACTTGATACACTGTGTAAATAAGACAGCTTTGGAGTTGCTATAAGGTTTATTTTTTCACTTTGACAGAACTAGGCTAAGGACTCCTATAGACTTCAAGTCTTTATGCTAAGCCAACATGAAATGCTACCCACAGAACTAACCAGTGGACGCACGGAGGTGAAAATGGTGTCGAAAATCTTGTCTCACTCTGGGTAAGTTGGAAAAAGGATATTTTATCCAAAACATTGAAGTATTCCTTTAAAATGGATACTGTAGCGTGGGAACATATCACTGCTTTCACTTTTGGTTTTCATTGTAGGTGCAACTCCAGCTTGCCCAGCATTATAGGTGCCACTGATGTCAACAGAAAACACAGCAGTGAACAGGACATACTGTTACTTTTAAGGGTATCATTATTTGTTGGCCCTGTACTGGAAGTACTGTACTATTATCATGTCAAAAAGGGATCAGGCAGGGATATTTTGTTAACTGGATTATTCGAGGCACCAGAGAGACTCAATCACAGTGTATCAAAAGTTCATGCAAACAGATTAACCTGAATAAGATCTTCACCAGAGTATAGCGGACTGCAATATGTAAACATAGCCAGTAAGCCAGAGATGAAACAGGGAGGAGCACAGAGAGAACAGCATATCTCTTGTCACATTCACAGGGCCAGTGTACTGAGAGAGCTGTACCTGTTATACAGCTCACAGTGGAGCTGTCACAGCAGCTGAGCGGCGGGTCGCCCCACGTCACCATGGAAACACGGAAATTGTAGTACCAAGCCGGCAGCAGATCTGTCACTCTCTGGGGGAAAAAAAAATTAAAGAAAAGGTAAGATGGCAAACAAAGGTGATAAAGCCAGCAAAAGAGTAATCACCGGTAGTCTAGTAGAAATATTTAAAATTGCTTTTTAGAAAGGCACCAAAAGTGGTCTATGGTACTCTGTAATGGCCTGAAGATTTTCAGAGCTGGAGTCATTGAAAATGGTACTGATCAGCCATGGTGGACATTTTTTCCAATAATGGCAATGACAGAAGGACAAATGGCTGCCACAAAGGATCAGTACCATTTTTGTGATGGCTCCAATTTTGTTGCTATTTGAATTAATCTAACTCGTATGAATGCTGATATGACAGTTGACTGTGTGTTACCACTGATGCGATGACTGAGGCAGTGGCAGCAATCTCATAGTAGGTGGTCCACTCTGACGCCAGGGTGACTGGGTTAAAGAAGAAGGTCTGGAGAACGTACTTGCGGAAGGCAACATGGTACGGCCTCCGCCAGCTCAGGATCACTGCCGTGGGGCTCAGAGCATAAACCATCAGCCCTTGCACGCCTGTGGGCTCTAACACACACAACCCATTCATTCAGTGACAACAGCACAGAGATACATGTTCTCTACTGTAAGTAGTATTTGTTTGTAATCATGTATTAGCCCTGTTTTGTCTAAATCATGCACTGCCATACATCATAAATGAACCTGCATGGTGTATGATTTAAGATTTTTTTCCTGCAGACACTTCAATAACCTCCACCAACATAAAAAAGTATGCATTAGACACAGTACATGAATCGATGCTCACCTATATCAATGATGACGGGTTCCGAGGGGGGGCTGATGAGGGGTCCATTAGTGTGATAGACCACCACCCTGTACTGAGCCCCGGGGGTCAGGTTGGTAATAATGTCATTTGTTATGTTTTCCTGTGAAAATGCCATCACATTTGCAATCAGTGCTTCCTGTAATCAGCTGATATCAATTGTCAAAGTAAAGCAATTGAGTCAAGCATTCAACCTCTAAATTTCACTTGGCCAATAGCTGAAGGCTGTTGTTGCACTGGGCAGGTCCCGGGTGCGAATTTGTGTATGAGCATGAAATTCAGAGAGACTTCATTTGTGCTCAGGAAACCATCAATGAAGAAAAATAATGAATTTTAACATTGTATTTTATTACTATGATAGACCTTTTCACAGCAGTCATTGCGTCTTGAAATAGCAGGGGGAACACAGGTGTTACTAATGACACAATTACAGCTCTGTTCCATGTAAGTGTAGCAGAGTCTTTCCAGTGAGCCATGAACAACAGCAGGACCCTTAATGGAACAGAACCTTAATTAACATGATTAGTACACCTGTGTTCACCTTCTATTCATGTAAAAATGGCTGCTGTGAAAAAAGTCTACAGCTACAGTATGTTGATACATAAGCAAGAACTCTGAAAAGGGGTATGAATGTCATTTTCAGGCTCATAGATAATAGCTCTTTTAGGTGATCTAACAGTCTCTAGCAGCCATGTTGGAGATTCACAGCTCTTGGGCAACAGTGACTCAACTGCTAATTTCCTTTCTGGACTTCCACCTTGGCTGTCTTGTTGTAAACACAACTGATTTGTACACTGGCTAACACATCTGACACTAGCTAGGGCACAACACCATGCTGTGGGTTACTTCGCTGCAGTAGGTGTGCTCCATTCGCTGGCTGAGGCTGGGTCTGAGGCAGGTGGTGGAGAGCACCGACACCAAGCTGCCATTGTGGCTCTCAGAGGAAGGAGCCCAGGACACGGCTGCAGTACTGGAGCCCAGCAGCCTCACGCTCACCGCCTGGGGACGCTCCTTCAGGTCCTCCAACCACTCACCACTGGGACCTGTTCACAAGAAAATACCATTCATTCTGTCTATGAATTATTTTATTCCAGCTAGTCCTTATTTAGGCTCAGATTTGCAGTAACTGCCAAAATGAAAGGAAAACCAAGG
>OMKZ01008837.1:1732-49773 GCA_900302535.1 Neoniphon sammara | reverse complement strand
TTCCGGCCAAATACATTAGATACTGTAAATGTACGAACTGTTTTTAATGATGGACATCCTATATCTACTATTTGCTATCTTTGTTTGACAAGCAATGTTCATGTGAATGGTTGGTGCAGTTTATTTGTCAAACTGTGAATTCATTTCATCATATAGGTGTAATATGTAATGGAAAAGTGTATGTTGTAGGATAAATGTCATACACTGAATTCATGCTGTTTGAATGCTGAGTCATATTGTTTTATATTTATATTTTTATACTTATTTTCTTAATAAAATAATGGAAAAAACCCTATATTTTCTAGTCTGCTGCCACTTTTGATGGCATTGCTTTTGTGGTTAGTGGCATGGTGATGGTGGTTGTGTACGTGCGTGTGTGTTTGCATATTTTCTATACTAAATAAATTATGTAGGTTACTAATTACACTGATATTTTTTTCCAGGAAGTGTGAAATCGGGAATATTTCCTTCATCTCTACTGCAAGGTGCAGAATTAGTTCACCATTTTTTTAAGTTGTAGCCCCAACCTAAACCACACCGATCCCACTAACATAGTATCTTTTAAATGCTAATATTAAATAAGCAATATGATAATCCAGAGAAACACCAGAGAACATTGTGGAGACAAAAGTAGGAAATTACATGAATATTGGGCCCAAGTCAGTTGACTTTTTTGGCACTTCCTTGCAAAACATTATCATCATTTTTTGTTTAGTTTTGTTTTTTAGTTTTTGGGCCAGATCAGTGCAGTCTAATTTGTTATAATAACAGTGCACCTTTTTAGCAATGGATATTTCAGAAACTGCCCAGTGGGAGAAGTGTCAACAGACAGGGATAATGTGAGAAAACAGAAAAGGGACTTGATGGTTTTGAATTGCAAAGAATTAAAATGGTTTAATGGGGAATTTGGTAATTATTTCTAATGTGAAAAATAAGATCCAGAACAAATACTTGCCACGAGGAGTTTAATAATTTTGCAAAATTATCTTTTGTTTTAATCATATTACTCCTTGCGGGAAAAAGTGTATGGGCTATTTTTTCACATAGCAGTAGGCCAAAGAATGGCAAATGGCAGTCTGAAAAATAAATGAATGAATAAATAAATGTTAACACTCAGTAATAGGCTGTGCACTTACGGCCACTCACAGATTCCCATCCAATTGCTGGCAAACCAATTAAAAAGATCTACTTTGTATTTATCGTTAGCCTGTCATGGTGTTACTCATGTCAGGGTTTACATATTGAATTTTCTCTGCTAACAAAGGGTAAGAATTAATAGCTTTTGCCCATGTGTATCCATACCATTTGAGTATCAATTTAATATTTTATGCTACCACTATCCTGATGATACACTGTAAATCTAACCTGACAGCATTCAAGCTATGTGAAAGCACAAGGAAAACCACCTCATTAATTTATTGGCAGCTGCTGTGGTGTCTTGTACGTCTACTTGTTCTTTCTCCAGTTGTAAATCTTAACCAGGTCTCTGCTACCAGCGTGCTATTATATTTTATCCTTTTATTTTTCCATCTTTCTCACAATTTATTTCACTTCACATAACTCTCCCTCAGAATTTCTACACATTGTTTTCTTACTTGCACATATGTAGCACAGTAATAGATAATATAGTTGCATGCTTTAATGAAGACAAGTCAAAACTACAGTCTTTACAAAGAGCACAAATGATACGAATGTGTAGTCATGCATCTGTAGTTGTTACTTATTACTATACAATCTCAAAGCTACAGCTACATACATCTTTTATTTAAAATCTCTTCAAAATAAGATGATGTTTGGTAGCACTGGCTGTATGCTGTAGGATTTAACTATACCTGTTTTCACAATTCATTATTTTAAATTTTCAGTCAAATTGTATAAATCATGCTCCTGAAATTCAACTACATTTGCATTAATCCTTTTATAGATAATGCAATTTAAATGAAGGCATTTTATCACCTTTGCTTTTTTGTATACAGCAAAAATCTGTAGGGCAGAGAGGAGCTCTGTATTACAGGGGACACTACAACAATGCAACTTAGCAACTATATCTCTATGCAAATAAATTGGCCAAAGTGACAGTGAAGTAAAAACAGTCAAAAGCCCTTATGTTAACATTTACAGGATGAGGAATTCTCAAGGTTTGATCAAGGAGGATTTTGGAGGACGCCACATTGGCCCCCCCGCTACTTTTTGGGAGGTTAATGCTCCGTCTGAGAGGGTCAGCGGAAAACAATGATCTGGAGACCGCATCACACACACTAATGAGTGTGTGGCCAAGTGAATTATACTGCATTAGCACTTGTTACTGAATTAAGCAGTTTTCTACCGCATTTGAGGAATACTTTGCCTCTGGACAAGAGAAAAAGCAACACACCGGCTCAGCTTTAGTAGGCATCACGTCACACATCAACCACGAATTTCCTGAACGGTCTGGTTACCTTGTCTGACATACATTAAGGTGAAACCTCTGACGTTAGAATTAAAGTGACAGATGACCCTAAAACATCTGACCCTTAAAGCATCCCTACAATGGCAGAGGGAGTCAGCACGTTTGACTGGAGAAGTCAACTCACGCTTTCAATGAAGCTATACTGACTTTTCACAGGCGTCGTGCACTTGGCAGAACACGCCCTCATTCACCAATTAAGATGGGTAGAGTTGACCGAGATGTGTAGCGCAAAGCATTATGGTTATTTGAGTGTTTCTGCCTCTGTGGCCCTAAAACCCAAAAGTATGACTAAAAACAAGACAAACAAACAAAAAATTGATAAAATAAGATTTTTTTCCCTGCTTTTTTTTTTTTGAAATATTTTGTAAAGTCACAAAATTAAACTGAGGTGTTACAATCATAGGGCACTTTAAAGCCCCACCAGACATTTGCAATTTGAAAATATGCCTCTAAATTGACGACTTGTGCCATTTAGGTTAAACAATTAAAAGAGACACAAATTCTCAAAGCTTTCAAAGTTTTTTGTCCTCCCTCCAATAGATGAAACGGTACTTCTAGCTATTTGCTTTGAGTTGCAGCTGCTATTATAGTTAAACCTTGAGGTGTATTGTCTTGTTTGAGAATAAAACACTAGTTCAGCACAAATGAAAAGAAATTAATAATAATAAAAAACCCATTTAGCATTATATTAATAATACAATCTGATAGAAGAAAGTATAAACATACTGAGTTTGCGAACAGATGGCGCGACTTCAGTGACAGGTGAGGCTGAAACAGAATGGATGACAGATGGAATTAAAGGTAAAATAAAATCAATTATGTGCTATAGGCTACATTGTCAGGAGGCTTTATTGAGCTAAGTGTTGACTTCTTTATTGTTTACATCTAACATAATTAATAGCACACATAATTTGCAACTGTTTTACAGTATTGCTTCTGTCTTCACTCATCATCAGTTGTGAAGGGTGTGTAAACTGGACCAACACAACTGTATTCTGTGCACAAAGCGATTCGGAACAAAGCCAAACACAAGTGGCTACAAAGAGAACAAGCTGTTCCCCAACTCATACTGAACTAACTTCCATGTTGTTATTAAACACTCCCCTGCAAAAGTTCTCTCATGCAGCATGGTGCTTGCTAATTAGTGGGCAGCTGTGGAGATGACAATACCTCAAATCCATGCCCTTCTCACGTCGCCTCGCTTGGTTTCAAATCGAACAGCTGCCAGCTCACCGCTGCAGCTCGGCACATGTAGCTGTTGTAGAAGTTCCGCTATTTAATACATGCTTCCTCAAGTAGTGCTGCGCTTCTACACCATCCCCAGAGGAATTGTTTGGAAAGTAAAATTTTGCTTTCTTTTAAGTCATCAAAACTTACAAGGAATGCCTGCGAACTCAGTGGAGAGAGACTATAGCCGTGTCCCAAAAGCAAACTACATACTGATACTAAACATCCCATACTGTATACTAATCCCCATTATACAACAGATGTTTCAGTTCAGGCAATCTGATTGGTCGAGAGCTGTGTGTTATTTACTTTAACATCACAGGAGCCGCAACACTTTACCTGAATCAGTCCGCTACAGCAGCTGTCACATTATCAGCTGATTAACAGCGCGTTCTGCATTTGCTAAGCTAGCTAACAGCTGACAACAGCTCATTAAATCAACAACGTTAACGTTTGATTTGGGTTATGAGTCTGAAGAAGGAAAAGAAAATGAAGTTAATGAAGTTAGCATTACAAATTCAATTCCTGACCATGTAACGGTCACAGACCGAACAGAACTGGAGAGGGCAGAAATGAGGTGGGTACCACAAGACAGACAGTACAGACCCTCAAATGCTTTAACAGTTGGCTGGAAAGTCATAACATGAATGTCGAGCTAAAAAAGAAAGGAGTCCAGGAAAATACATTTATGGGTCTGTGCATAACCGCAAAGGAGAGCTCTATATCAGAGCATCAGAGCTGGACTTAACAGCAGTTTCTGTTTGTGGAACTACTTTTTTGCAGAGTTAATCACAACTTTATCTCAGTGTTTTATTTCAGGTAAAACCATTGAACTGTTGCCATCAATACTGTTGTATAAGTAATACGTAATGTAACACTCGAGGCCTGTGTGTTATGGTAAATAACATCACGGCCGTGATGACCTACAGCACTCGCCTTCAGCTCTTGGCTGCGACCAAATCACTAACCCTAACCTGAATCACAGACTTCATAAAAGCTTTTACATTTGCAGTTCTTAACACCCGGGGTCAGGCAGAGAAAATCCCCTAGCATTCAGGAAGGGAGGTGTTTTATGCCTCTGAATAATTAGTGCTCAGAAGTTAGTGTGAGGACAGATATCCACCATATTTGAACAAAGACAAACAAAGAGAACACCTACATCTACAGAAATCAAACTTTGATGGAAAATCCAAAGAGAAAGTGCAGCACAGAAACACTGCCATAAATTTTAAATGTCAATATGGTTTGAAGCATTATGGGAGCTACAGTAGGTATTAAATTTTCTTTTTTGAAGGGGGTTAAGCGCATTCTTAGTACTATGAAAAATACTGATGGGATTTTAATTTTGCTATCTGCTGTCATTTTGATGTTCTGACATTACGTAATTCTGTAATGAAGTCATAACAAACGTGTGATTTTTCATAAATGAAAGTGACACAGGCTTTGAAATGACTTGAAATGCTTGTTATGAAATATTCTCGGTTAGCGAATGATCAACAGGGTTCAGAAAAGCTGAACAAGTCCCACCGGATGAATCAAAAATAATGCGCTTTGCTCGACCTGGTATACGGCAGTGCATATGAGAGGTGATGATTATTTCATCACCGCATTAATGGTGCATTGCCAGCGTGTTTCATGCGGTGCCACTAATCTGACCGCAGTGACCTGTGTAGAATGCTTAACAGTGGGAGAGGGCTGCTGTTCTCTTCAAGGTCTCTGCTGACTTTCTAAGCAGTAAAAGGAAATTTTCTCTGCTCGCCCCACTCACATGTGACTGCATGATTAGTGCTTAAGTAGAACATATCCCGTTTGATGTAAGAAAGGCATTTGCATGTCACATGGAATAATACATGACATATTTCTCCTGATAGTAAACCAACTGTGGGCTAGTGCAGCTTTATTAGTTCAATTGAAATCCACAGAAGAAGGCAAGAAATGCTGATCTTTTCCTTTGGTGGACAAGTTGCTGGATGGAACAAATTTGCCTGCAGCAATCATGGGCATTTTTATAGTTTGTAAGCCAGCTGCCATGGTCACATATTGTTCTCTCTGTAGTATTTACCTAGTCGCACTATTTCACCCTTGATGAGCAGCAGGGTGTGTGTGTGTGTGTTCCTGCAAGCGCCTGTGTGTCCTTGCAAGCTTGCATGTGCGTGCATACTATTTCCATTGATTTCTACCCCTCATTGATACATTTTGAATGGCTTTTAGATGGATCATGTCTTGAAACAGTCAGGTCAGCAACTCTGGAAATGGCTTTCCCGATGTAAAGAACTTCCATATATGACAGGCATTTAGCTCCAACTCCCATGTGCTCCATCCCAGTTTGCTTGCGTGCAACTCCTTTCAGATCATCACAGATCACCCGCGGACAGCAGGTTGATGCCATAACTTCAAAACTTTCTTATTTTAGGATGTTTCTGTGCCCCCTGCAAGGCTCGTGAGAAACAGGCCTCATGTCATGATTTATAATACATGATGTTTTTTATATGTGTGTTGTGGCTGAGGAAAGACTAAGTCATGCAAACTACTGCAATCAATAATGCAGGTGAAATATTGGCATGCATACGAGATGTGGCAGTACTGGCAGACCACCTGAGGCTTTTTCTTGTCCTGAGGCTGGACTGTCGAAAACAATATTTTTTAGCACAGCATTGTCCCTAAACACTTCACTGGCAGATACTGAATATGTAATTTTCTTTTTTTTTTTTTTTTTTTTTTACCTGTTAAGTATAATCGACGTTAAACCAATTAAACCAATAAATCATTAACCTGGAATAATGCTTAAAATTCATTGAAGCGGCACTGTTTTAACATATATTGGCTCCATAGTTGTTCATTACTGGTAACTCCCCCGTTACTTTGTGTTAGCACAAAATTGATTTTGCATAACAGACCTCGAGTCACTGAAAACAGTCTTTCCTGCCAATACTGCTCACCCTTAGAAATATATCATGAAGTAAATGTATTTTACAGAAAGTCATAAAGGGTACTGTTGCCTAAAGCTGCTGGCAAACGTACAGCTGCCTTCTCAGTGCTTTATACTTTATGAAAGTCATCCAAAGCATTTCAAAGCAAGGTCAATTTTCTAAGGCTCAGACTGGCATTGTCAAACTGGGAATACTGAAGTGGTTCTGATGATACAGAAAACAGCTTTTGTGATCTAACTTCGTCACCTTCTTGGTTTTATGGCGTGTGGAAGAGAATATCTGCTAGACAACACTCAGGAGAGGCCAAAGGCAAGCACCTGTGGTTTATCAGATCACCAAGCATGAAGTATATGTGGATATTTTGTCCCCGATTAATATCTAATGTGTCTTCATGTCCAGTTTAGCATTTGTAATAGCTTAGCTTTGCAATCTGAATGTGACTACTTATATGGGATATGACAATAAGTCTGGCTGACACTGTGTTCTTCAAACCCACCAACAAGTAGCTCTGTCTATAAGCTTTTGCAAATGATTGGCTTTGCTTCCATTCATTTGTCGGTCTAAAAATAGGATTACTCAACTTAGATTCATTAATTTCTAGACATTTATGTGGAAAAATATGTCTACTTGTGGGTAATAAGTGTAAGTATGAAAATGAAGAATAAGATGGGGCCCAAAACTGGACCCTGTGGTACCCCACACCTGCTGAGTTTAAGGTTGAATAGCCTATGGTGACTGAAAATATTCTATTGGAACTGAACCAGAGAAGATCTTTATCTATGAGATCAACACATTTTCTCAAGATATGATATGAAAAGTGAGATCAAAATGAATTAAAATGGAACATTACCTGGCATTCCTTCTTAGTAAAAAGAAGTCATTGGTTACTCTGAGGATAGAGGTCTGAATTGTGAAATGCTGAAACTAGACCGTAATGTTTCAAAGAGTATTTTGAAACAACCTTTTCCACAACTTTGAATTAATATGGTAATAAAGAGTTGCGCATGTACTTAGTAGGAGGCAAAGGGTCAAGTTTGGTCTGTAAGAAGGTTGTTAACCAGACGTCTGCACGGGTCTGAAATTTAAGGCTGAGCCTGACCCATACCTGAATCAGGCCCCACTCAAATGTCAGATGCTACTGTTAGGTCCTGAACTCAGTACTTAATTTAAAAAGCATTATGGCATTTGTTTAATTGAGGATCGCCTGTCCCCTTTTTTCCCTCGGTAGAACATAGATACAGATGGAGGCAGGCAATCAATCAATCAATCAATCAATCAATCACATTTAACCATTTACAGCAGTTTGTTCACATTTGGTGGCAAGAACTCTCATGTATAATCAACCCCTGACACAGAAAGTCCATCCCTAGTCCTAACTCTAACCTTAACCTCTTTCCTTGACTGAAATGTCTGACAGAAGGTGTCGGGTGCTGATTTTACAAATGAGGGTTTCAGTCTGCAACAGAGAGCAGAAAATTTTCAGCTGTGGCATGTACATCATCTGCTCTCTGGTGAATATTTTATCAGTAACTTCTTGTTGTTGTTTGTTCTTGAATCAGACAATTGCCTCCTTTTTTTCCAGCTGATGCCCCGCTATTGTCAATTTGCCTGCACACTGCCAGCTATCCTTACAAAAATGAGATTTGGGTTCTTTGACTGTTTCTTAAAAAGGTTGTGGGAGTTCTTTTTTGCCAATGAAATGAATGAATGTCCTGAGAGAATTCCTTGTAGCTCGTTAATATAATGCAAAAAATGCATTGTGAAAGATCAGTCTTTCTGTTGGGACTTTGCGCCTGTGGATTTCCCTCTGGGCCTTGGTTCTTTGGGGAACATTTTAAGTTGTGTGCTATCCTCATCCTCTGATACTGTCTCTGGTATTCTGTTCCTGCCATTTGCTTAACCCGTTGCTTTAGCTGTTTTGATTTCTTCATTTTTCTGTAACTGGAGAAGATATTGAGTGGCTGGCTATGGCGTCACTGTCACACTAACCTTGAACTGGTCTTGGGGAAACTGGCCAACTGAAGGCTGCCTGATTAGAACTGAGGCAAATGCCAACAATATGGTTCAGTATGTACTGTCGCATGGACAACACACATTCATTACCATTAACTGAAGTATTTATGGTTCTAGAATAACAGGGAAATTAAAGGATGATGTCAAAATAATATAAAATTTGAAGCACCTATACAGCAGTGAGTCAAACCAATGCTACTGTAATTCATACAAAATATTTAGCACGTTTAACAGATTTACAAGTTTACTCGCAAAAATTAGACCAAACCAAAAAACTGGCTGATTTCCACTTAATATAAGAGATCAGTAGCAACCACGAGCTTCAAATGTTGGGTTGTCCATAACCGCATTCAGCCAAATTTCAAATGACAAACTGAAATAGAATAAAACAAAACAACAAAGTTTACAAAAGTCATCGAATACCTCTTAACAATTTACCTTCTCATCAGCTAATAACAACTGATTAATGCAACTGTAATTGCTTATGTCAGCTTCTGATGAAATAAGAGACCTAACACAAACAACTCTGACCCCAGCTTTCATATTTATTTAATGTATGGAAACAATTCATGTATAGCCCCCTCCATAACATTAAGAACCATTTCAATACACCCATAGTTTTAATATTATACATATTAAAACTATGGGTTTATACAAATGAATCTATCAGGCTATCAAAGTAACATGGTGGAGCTGAGCGATTAGCTGAATTTTTACTGAAACTGACGGATCGTCTCCAACTGACCTAATTTTGCCCATGTTGGTTATTTTGGTTAATTCCTCTACTACATAGGCCATTTTATTTGGGTGCCTGAAATAACCAATCAGATCTTAGAATAACTACAAACAACCAATCACAATCACTTGCATCATCTCTACTGCATGCTTTATTTCAAACAGAGGATGTCAGTTAGCCTAATCGACACTTGGTACACTTACCTGCACACAAGAAACCAGATCATTGTGAGTGACTGGGTTATGGTTATGGTTATTGTTTAGGAGGTTGAGGATTGTTTTTAGTAGATTGTTTGGACAACTTGTTTTAGGTTTTAGGTTTAGGTAATTAAACTTGTTTTGTATTGATTTTAAAGACGGTTGATTGTTCTTATTGAGATTTTTTTTTATGTTGTGTGTTATTGTCTGTCCTGTTTTTACATCAGGGACCATGTTGGAAAAAAGTGTTTATACTTTTACATATTATCCCTGATATTATATTGTCTTATCCTTATAACATCAATCAATTATTCTTATAACATCAATTAATCATGGCAGGATTTCTTGGGCTACTTTACACCAATTATTCAAATCCGAGTATACATGCGCTCCCCAATAATCAGGTTTCTTCTCCAACTGCAATGTTCCCCAGACGGTCACCCCTGCTGAGGCTATCCACAACCAAGAGCACCAGTAAGTCGGCCTCTTGTGGGGTTTGTCCATCCAAATAACGTTGGCACTTAAATTTTTAAGCATTCTCAAACATGCATGCAGAACATAAAGTTTTAACTCTCCCCAGCATTGTAAGCCTACAGTGTGTTTGTTGTATTTATTCCGAGCCTTGTCCGCTTATTATAAACGGCTTTGAGTTTATTTTCTATGGAGTTGGTTAAAAATGTAATTTTGACTACTCATTTCCTCTGTGAAAAGATCTCCCACCAGTAGCCAACACCTGAAATTAATTTGAACAAAGAGGGAAAATCTGCAGCACTGCAATTATGGGGAATTGGGCACTGTTCTCTGTTGTAGCCCCGATTTGTGATTTAGATTAAGAAGAACGCTGTATTTTTACATCATCTCGCCTCATGTGGATTTAAGAACATCCTTAACAGATTCAATAAAATTGCATGAATTGAGAACAGCTAATCTAGCCAACAGATGGGAAGATCACACAATCCTGTGACCTCAAGCACACAGTCCATTTCACACTAGAAGGATGCATTTGGTGTTTGCCTTTTAAAGAAGTTTTGTTCTTCCAAAGATACCGCTGGAAAGATGTTCTCCACAAGCATACTAATATCGACTTGGATTTCTTGGCATTTACAATCAGCTAATATTTTTTTAATCTCCTTTTGATCAGGTCTGGCTTCAGTTTCAAATTGTAACTGGCTCAGGTGTGGTCCAGACAGACTTGGTTCTGGGCCACTTGTGTGGTTGCGGGCCAGATAAACCACAGCATGGCCTGGGGCAGTGGAGATGAGAAAATACTCCATAACGCCATAATCTTAAAATGCAGTCATCCCCACTATGTCTCAGACAGCTTTTATATTTTTGCTGCTTTGACAACCAACAATAAATCAAGTACATATCTGAAATAGTTCAACATGCATTCTTCTAGGGAAAAAAAAAAGCATATGCAAAACTCTGCCCTGCACAGGGAAGATTCAAGACCCACATCCAACTCTGACACTGTAACTGATGAGCAGCTGTGGAATGATTTCCCAATGTCTGTCTCTTCCAGCAGCTGGCTTACAAAGAGCAACAAGGAGGTAGCAGAAAACAATTCAAGTATTATGAAGCAAACAGTAATATGCATGTACGTATGGCAGTTGAGGTTGAGATCAAATTTCGATTGCAAACTTTCCTGCGAGAAAAGAAATCTATTTGACTTTATTATTCACTATGTTGGCATAAATATAATGTACCATGGTCCTGTGGGTAAATGGTAAACATGTACAATAGTTTACAACAGTGCAATGGTTCTTGAGCAATCTTATGCAACATATAAAGCGATGTGAAGTTTGCTTTGCTACACATGCACACCAGTGGACAGTGCAAGCTCACTGAAGAATGCAGCCTTGTTGGAAGCACAATGCACCAACTGTGTTTTTGTATTTTAGCACAGATTTTCAATTTCATATCTCCATCAAAATGAGTACTCTCACCACATTTGTGGTAGCCGCAATCTTTGAGCCTTTCTCCAGGCTAAGAAGAGATTTCAGTGTTAGCAAAATGACTGAGATGACATTCAGAACTTTACATGGAATTTCATAACTACACAAAATACTGCTCTGGCAATTTTGGTGGTGCTAGCAATCCTGGAGCCACTCTTCCAGGTTAAAAGAGATTTCAACGCACTACTGGCTAGTAGTTATGGACGTGGGTTGAACATTAAAAACAGGAGGCAGCCGTTTCCCTTAGGAAAAGAAAATTACTCCTGAGCACAAAGGGAATGCATCAATGGCGTGGCATACTGCCTAGTTTGTTATAATTACAAGCAAAAGCAGTTCTGAATAGGCATCTTAATGACCAAACAAATTGTTGCATATTTCAAACCCATCTGGATAATTTTCTTAGGGAAAACGTAATTGCTGTTTAGAAATGGTGAATGCTATCTTTGTTGTGGCGGTTGCGTGCTCACTCATTCACTCACTCACTCACTCACTCACTCACTCACTCTCTCTCTCTCACACAAACACACACACCACACACACACACATCTTAGATGATTATGGAGGCAGTGCATAATGGCATTTCTTGCTGCTAGAATGTTACTTTGTCAGGCTGAATATGATGGAGATGCGCACTAGAAGGGGACTACCACTGATTTCCAGCTTTCAGTCTATTAGTCACCATCCACCACATCTAGGGAACAGAAGTTGTGTTTTCCCTGCCATCTAATGAGTGATGTCACACTTATGTACTGTTCCGCAGAGAAATGACCTTGTCAAGATGGAAAAGGTGAGTACCCAGCCAGTATTTGTGGGGATCAGGGTTTATATCTTTGATCAAATGTGACAACACACTTTGTCAAGGAGTGGTTCATATACACTAATTGGAATGTCCAAGATCATGGCAGGTGACGACTATTTGACGATTTAAAAATTACTTTATATATAGTATATAGTATATATATAGTATATAGTACTATATATATATAGTATTTATTCTTAGTAATCTTAGTTACTATTAGTTATTCTAAGTAATCAGTCATATCGAATCTTCTTGTAAGACGTATTAAACGTCATTAGGGTTTGTCTGCCTGCCTGCATGTCAGTCTATCGCTAAATCTGTCTGTCAGTCATGGACAATTAAATTTGGCTTGAAGGTTGATTTGAATTGTCTCGGGAACTGCACTAAGTTGTACGTGATCCAGTTTTCACGTGATAAATAATAAGCCTTTGATAAAGACACAATCACGTATCTTCAATCACAGATGTAGGTTATGCATTATAGCTTCATATAGAGTCAACTTCCAATATGATGTGCCATGATCTGTTTTGAATGTCGTGCCGTTCCACATCAAGCATGCGTTTCTTTATTTAGTATTTGGCTCCATCTCCTGGAAGATTAAGATCACAATTACAGTGCTGGAATACTAAGAGTATATCTCATCATCCTCAGACATTATTTCATTCTGAAAATATACTGTACCACCATAAAATAATTTGACACAAAGTGCCGGATATTTCTAACCCATAGATTGGTTATAAATATATATACGGTTCATATCCTGATCTTTGCAGTCTCTGTGGTACAGATCTATACACCTGTGTGAGTTTTATTTGCTTGAATTAATTGTCTCCATCCAATTAATTATATGGTCTTTAGTTGGTATTTAAATAATTTTAATGGTTCTGTTTTACACATACAGAGATAAATACAGAGTGTGGGCCGCTTGGTTTAAAATACTTGACAATATCTCATCAACAGAGGGCAGCATAGATCATTTAATAAGCACTTGCAGGCTGTACAAAATGTTTTGCTGTTACACACCAGCTCCCATGCACTGTGTTCAAGCAGAGCTGAAGATGATTTCAAGGTGACTGCAGGTTTCATCAAGTTAAATTCAAAATATTTTAAGCCCTTTTCAATGCAAATTGTACTGTATTTATGACCAATCTTCCCCTTAAATTTCTTAGAAGTTGGAGGATGGTAGCTTCCATCGAGAAAACGTCGTTTTAAGACCTCTGGACCAGTATTTAAGAGTTAAAGGTTGTCTCTCGCTGTATTTAAATCCTGTTAAGACTTTGAACTGAGATCATTTAAGCAACTGCAGACCCCCTGCAGCTGTGTGTGGCATTTTAAAATGTGAAAGAGTATCGTGTGAGGAGTCCACATCGAAGGCGTATTAAAGAGAGAGTGTGGCTCCAACAACAAGGAAGAGAAAATTGAGGGTCGAGACCTTTTTTCATATTTTCTGTGCTTCTTTAGAGGGATTGTTGATAAGCTGAAGCCAAAAATTACTGACAGAAATGATCAAGAGCACAGGTTGACTACTGTAGAATTTTCCTCAAAATGTCTCTCAAAAAAAAATAAATACAAAAAAAGACAGACTCTACTGCAAAATCAAAACAAATCATGGTTATTTTTGAAGGATATTGGATAAGTGAGGCCATTAGTTCACAAAATGATAAAAAATATGATACCACATTAATGATAAATGGCGATGCATTTACATACCACATCTTGCAGGGTCACTCAATCATGAGCTACAGCTAATGATGTTTTTCCAGAAGAGATATATAGCATTTTGGCACAGACGTCATGGCGCTGCTATCTGCATGGCGCTGTATTATTGTGCAGCTGTATAAGTGGAGTTCCTTTTCTCTACCAATGTTGATCTAATCTGTATCCATACTCCAGTGCGTTCTCGCTCCATTCAGAAAGCTTTTCACTTACCTAACAATGACGAAACATTCGCTACATAACAGTACGTTCTTGAAATTCATTGTAATTGTTATGGATGACTGTTCATTACGTGTGTTCTCTGAGTTGCGGCGTTGAGCCTTTATGACGGCGGATATTTCATTTTCATGTTGCACAGCTGACATGGTGCCATATATCCTTTGCGGGGACGATTACACGTCCTGATTTAGACTTGTCCTTGCTTTCACCCCGCTCACGTAGAGTGGAAACAGCTCCAAACAAAAGACTTGAGTGCCCACTTTTGTCAGAAAACAAGTGTATGAAGCCTACAGGAAATGTCAACTTCCATCTTGCCTCCCTGCCTCCGCCCGGGCTCCCTCTGCCTCAGCCTTTCTGCCTCCGTGCCTCCTGCCCCTTCCTCCAACGCTCCCTCCATTAAAAGTAAATTAGATAATGAAATGACTGACTGGCCTCCCACTTGCCATCCTCCCGTCTTCTCAAAACACATTTTTCAAAAACACATTCTCCATGAGTTTGTAACCTTGCTCCAAACGCATAAAATATATAATAGTTTTGCATAGAACACTGCGTATTAGAAATGGCCGTCAGGCTTTTAAATGCGATTTTTGCAGTGCCAGCATTTGACAGATTACAAAATGTTGATACCACCCCCTTTAGATAATCTGTGTGACGGCAGCCTCTGGCTTTTGTGTATGGAGTGTGTTCCAGAGGTCAGCTCAGATCTCATCTTCTATTTTCTACGTTCGTTAAGCTCCATTCTCCTAAGTGTGTCCAAATAGGGTAATTCTGTGTTCAATTAAGCAGGGCAGACACAGGACATTCAACACAATGTCAATGTGATGCCGGTGAGAGTGAGCTATCAATTTGATAGACAGTCAAAGAGGTGGATAATAAGCTGTTGTATGCCCCCTGATTCTGCACCACCCAAGGCCATTCCTACAATTGAATTACACCAGTGCCCTGCTAAGTCACAGCTGATAGGCCCTCATGCATTGCAAAAAGCCACCTTCCATCCCTCTGTCTGTGTTGTATAATTGTGCGGCTGTCTGTAGCTATCATGGCGCTGTCTTCCCACCAGCCACGGCCACGAAAGCCAGAATGAAGGGACCCGCTAGGCCACACAAAGCACTGCAGTTGTCCTTAGGCAAGGGGCCAGCGAGAGAGAAGAGAGAGAGAGAAAGAGAGAGAGAGAGGCAAAAAGTAGGGGGTTAGGGGGATGGGGTGATTCTGCTGTGCACAGCGAGCCAAATATCCCTGGGCCACAAGCCAAGTGGCCAGTCACAGGGACGGCATGCCAAGAGAATGCCATCCGGCCAGGTTGCACAGCCAGATAAAAAGCTCCGCCGGTCGCCTGTAGCTCAACACAGACGTCCCACAGTACAACAGTGTGTGTTATCCTCTCTTCTCCGCGCCTCTCTTCTGCTCTGTCTCTCTCAGCCTTTGACTTAGAAGAACACATTGAAGTGATTCGCCTTCCACCGGCGCACAGTTCACATCGATACAGACGCACCGCTGTGAGTGAAAGGAAAATCCATCCCAAAACAGAATATTCCTATGATCTTCGATGGTTCAGTCAAGATTTGAGAACATAAGTAAGTTTATCCCAAGGTTAGCAGCAAGACAAACAAGACGTGAAGCTTTGATTTTGTTTAGAGACAAAGCCTGGAGCCTCTTCACTGATTTTTTTTTTTTTTTTTTTTTTTTTTTAGTTAGTATACTGCTCGGAAAAAAAGTTCATGCGGAGTTGAGTTCAACAGATAGCTACCGTAGATAAAAATGAATATTAAAGGGATAGTTTGGATTTACTGACACAAGGTGGTGTGAGTTCCTCATTGCTAACCGGTGCATGGTCTCAGGTCCTGCAGCGAGTTCCCGTGCCCTGAGATCTGGCTGCTAGTTTCTGGCTTGTCAGAAGTGAATAAAAGCTCATGGAGTCAGCAAAAAAATAAACATTTTAAGCATCAAAACATGCAAAAATATTTCATCCATCCACAGCAGAAAACAGTATATTTTTGTATCTATGATGCCTTAACTTCCACTCAGACCGACAATTCATTTTGGAACTATTTTGTGTAGAACGCAGAAAATACGTAGTATTACTGCGCACTGGAGCCTGTACGCATATCACGATGCCTACCACAGGTATATGCTGGGCAATGTATTCAATATACAGAAAGCTGCAATTTCCTATTATTTTGTCAACCAAGGACAGACAATTTTTTATTTTTATTTTTTTTTATGCCGTCATGTAGCGGGTTACATACAAATTTTACATGATTTAACCCTGTATGAGGTTTTGATTTATATTTTCCATCTCCTATTGTACCCCAAACTTGCCCCACCTCGCCCTAAAAAGTCTAAGAGAAGATAAAGAAATTAAGTAAAGTACTAAAAATAATTACCAAAAAGAATTAAAATCAAATTACACTGAAGATTGCCTATGTATTCTTGTTGGAAGGTAGACTATAGCCGGGGTCCATTTCACTGTAAAGGCATCTCTTTTATACCTTAAATCTTGCTGCTATGTTATCTATATGGTAAACACCTTTAACCCTTTCTCACCATTGATAAAAGGTTGAAGGATGCGGTTTTAGCCATGACAGCATAATGACTTTCTTGCCTATCGAAATATCCAATCATTTTTTTGTTTATTTGTTTTCTCCCTCTTCACTCTCTCAGAATAGGACGGAGGCGGCAGAGGAGTGGCAGGAGTCAGACCGTGTCAGGCAGTCCTGTGAGGGTGGCGGGGGATCAGCAGGAGGGTGACGTGACAGGATGTGGAATGACAGAGAGGTGACAAAAGAGAGGCAGCCCGGTGTCAGAATAGGCATGAGACTGGAAGCACCCGCCATATTTCTTGCTAGAGGGTCACCTTTGTTGCTGATGAGCGTGGTCTTCTAAAATATTGAGCTCCGTGCACAAAAAGTGAAAGAAATGTGTTTCGCCCGCGTGAAGGACTTGAAGGGCACCAGAGGACCAGGAAGTAGCTTGACAGCGAAACAGAGTGGAAAGCAGGGTGTGAGGGCATTTACATTTGTCTTCAACTCCAAAACACAGGTTCAGTTAATGCCAAGTTTTCAACTGTGAGTGAAGTATTTTCTTTTTTTTTTCTTCTTCTTATGGAACATGCTCAAAATCTTCCTCTAATCTTGCTTTAGTTGTCTATAACTGCACATAAAGCTTTGGTTATTTTATTTGCCTAAACTTAACATTTAGCTTACCTTTCCATGAGATAAACATGTAAAAATTAAGCTTGTGCTGATATCCGATAATATCGAGTATCACGATATTTCCACATGCAATTTTTCTATGATATCCCTATATTTTTCAATTCAGTTCAGTTTTATTTACATAGCACTAAATCATAACAGAAGTTATCTCAGGACACTTTTCACATTGAGCAGGTGAAGACTTTACTCTACAATATTTTGCCATGACAACATCGTGATATTAAATTTTGGACATGGTCCAAGTAAGAATGCTACCTACAGTTCAGTCTGTTGTCATGAACTCTTTCATAGCAGAAGAATGCAGTATTCAGAGTTCATGCTCGTTCCACAAAATATTATGAGTCTGTGTTGTTGTGGCGGGCTGGTCAAGGGTTGCCACTGGCTTGCTCTCTGGCTGGCAAGCTTACTCATTAAATATAATGAGAGGACTCTGGGCAGCAATAACATAATATTTTCATTTTAGAGGAAGCAACCTACCTTTGTCATTGCTGTAACCTGCGCTGCATTTTACCCAGGAGGCCACTTGATGAGTCCTTGTAGCAACTGCTAATATAACAAACTGCCAAATAATGTCATAAATATCCCTTTAAATGGATTAAAAATGTGATAAAAACCCATTAATGCAATAATTTCCTGGATAATGTAATGTCATTATTACAGTAACTGTAAATAACTGAAACTCCTAGCCATTATTAATAGTCACAACACTGTTAGTCAACACTATTATTACTTTACCAATTAAAATATCAACATCTCATAAAATAATCATGATTGATAATTGTAGAAGAATAATGTGACATGATTATATATAATTATACAACTCATTTCGGGAGACCTGTTACATTTTCAAGTTATTTCATTATCGGACAATTATTACATTATAAACCGATACAGTCCTTAACAAGAATCAATAAACATCTACCGCATGCCTTTCACTTTATCACCAGTTTTATGCCTTAAACACTTTAAAATTTTGACTTTGTAAGGAGCACACATCCCAGTCTTATCCATGGATATCATATTCAGGCGTACTATCAAAGGACATTACACATTTTGTCATATCTACAGTGAATTATAACTTCTATCAGTCAATCTCAGACAAAATATCTCATTACTAGAGGATCTAATACACTCATTACACCTTTTCCGCAGCTCTACAATTACACCAGGAGTGCAGACAAGATGTTTTATGTCAGGGGAAGCCGTGGCCTCCCTTGTGGAAAAAATTATGACATATATATGTGCCATATTCCTCATTTCTTATGCATTTCTCAACTTATATACAGAACAGACGACAAGGAAGAAATGTCTGCCACCACGTCCCACAGATGTGAGCGTGCAACATCAAGCAGACTTTCCTTCAGCTGTTGTCCACATTTCTCAGTCTGAGCTGTTTTTAAATAGGCCGACAAAGTGTACTTAACTTTCAGTATTTGATGAATACTGGTGCGAGCTTCCCCTCATACTAATGCAGTTTGAAATTTAACCTAATTTAGAGTAGTCACTTCAAGAGTATTCACTTCATGTGTTGAATGTTGAATGCATCCAAGTCTGAATAAGTAAGAATGTCCTAAATTACTACTCTAGATTCAGTTGCATGAATAAGTCCTTTTCATTTGTACTTGTCATTTGCTTGTTAACCACGTGACCATTAAATTTTTGTGATCCATGGGACTGGCAGTGTTTTTTCTCGGAGGAGCTGCAGGCGTCGAGTACCGTAACTCTGACTGGATTCACCGGTTTGCAGGCCATTAATCTGGGTTTACATGTATCCCCATGAGGAAAGCAACTCCTTGCTGCCGTGACTGGTCAGGAATGATCTGAGACTGAAACATCATTGATCCAGGACACAATTATTTCAGGAAAGTAAGTTAAAAGTCACGGATGGCGAAGAGCTTGAAGAGCATGAAGAATTGCGGTCTCTTTTTAATTTGCTGATCCAAATCCTTCTTTTTTTTTTTTTTGACTAGTTTGTAAGTGAGCCCACTGAGATAAAAATGAGACAAAAAAGAAAAGTCTTTTTTTCACCTGTATTTTATTTGGAAATTACACAGGAGAAAAAAAAAGGACACTGGATGTGCAAAAAGAGTATGAATTTTTTCTATTCAACTATGGAGAGAAAAAGGGAATGAAGTTCATTATTTAATATCCCCAAAACATATTGATCCCAATACTGTATTAATAACCATTATCATTTTGTTCACCAATTACCTACCCACTTGTGATTTTCTCAAGCTGTGCTAACAGTATTTTTTTCAACAGGAGTCACTTTTTTCTAAGCAATGCAAATCTCATTTTGCAGCAGAACTGGCCAAATGGGAAACATGAAAAACGAGTGAATATGAATGTGGAGAAAAATCAACGTCTCATGGCGCTGCATCAAGGCCATTCAATCACGGCGCTCAGTTGTATTTGTCTGAAATCACACCACGAGATAAATTTCACTTACGCAGCTGAATGCGTGTTTGTGAATGTGACCTCCATCAGGCCAATAAAGGGCAGAGCAGATAGAGGGCAGTTGTCTGTTGTTTCACTGGAAGCTGTCCTGCTGATGACGGGTGCCAGCTTGGCTAGGCCTTGTCAATACAACTCATATGCTTCATATTTATAACCTCCTCTCTATTTTACCCTAAGAGCCTGTGATGCATTATTTATGCTGCCAAGACAATATATTGGATTTTGCCCTGACACTTCAATAAGATCTTGCCTGTCCAAACTTACGACAGCTATGGCAAATCATAACATCTGTTTACAAACATCAAATGTCCGGTTCTGTTTTAATTTAAATCCAGCTTTGACACATCATACTGTAATGCGCCTCCATTTACAGAGTGACAGATTGACAGGCTGCACCGTTAATCTCTTTACAATGGATTTCAGCGCCATGCATCCCAAACCTTGATTTCCTCATTGTCCTTCGTCATGTTTAACATTAAAGGCCCATGAATTTTTAATCGCAAACATGTTAGGGGAGTTGGGTCTCAGCGCTGGCCAAGTGCTATCTTTAGCGCACGGCTCAGCCAGAAAGGCAGAGAGGTTGGGGGGGAGTAATATGACCTTAATGTGTCAGACCCGAAGACCTCGCCTGGCTCAGCGCCTGTCAATATTACATCAGGATCAGCACTTTTGAAACAGCAAAGAGCCTCCCCACCTGAATCTCTGCAGCGCGAGACGCAGAGCTGCTCCCTCTGACTGCTTACAACCACTACATGATACCTGCCGCTGCTGTGATGCTATGCCAAGTGTCTGAAGAATGATTGCATGTCTGTTTCAGGCGAGACATGATAAGACATTGTCAATATGGGATAGATTGTAAACAGGAAACAAAATAAGTCAGAGGATACAATTTGGCACATGCAATACATCATGTGCCAGTTATCTCTATCCACATGGAATTGCTTGTTGGACATTAAGCCGGAGCAACAATTTTAGATACTGTGTTATGGTATATGTTTAAGGTTTGACCTTGTTTGAGTTTCAGGTCCATTCCTTTAATGCATATGTTATCTCGCGGAATAATCGGAACATGAGCGATCTGGTCGCCTCTATTTTCATGGAGATGAGACGTACCCAATCTGGAGCAGGGTCTTCATTTCCAAACCCTCTGACACACATGGACAGATCATGAATGCTAATGGTGTTATAGCCAAGGTATCGGCAGGTATATCGTGTGTTTTTTTGTGTTCCTGTCAAGCAAACAATATCTGGTCAGCACAAAAAGCACCAGATGAAAATCTTGCAATATTGATACAGACACAAGATGTTTGAAGATGTTACAATGCCTACCACTGACTGCAGTCCAACTTACACTTCTTGACTTGGAATATTATGAGGCCTTGACCCACTGAGCACAGAAATGCTGATCTCTAAAATCCTGCTGTAAAGCGTTTCTGTATGTCTTTACTCAGATCTGGAAACATGAAGGGGTTATATCATAGGAATTTCAAATTTCCCCCTATTAATATGCATAAATGATAAACATTTGTAGTTGTCGCATTTTCAGAGGCCCATTTGTTTTGGACAAAATCCAATTAACACATCACAGCTGAAATCCTTCCAATCAGGCCGGTCTGCAGCATCACAACTCGAAATCCTCCACTCAGCAGGTTTGCCTCATTTAAATTAGAGGAGCACTGTCGGACAACCAGGCTGTAGCATGTTGACTGTTCAGCCTGTGAGAACTTGGCCTTCACAAATAGCCTTTTAAGGCAAACTACATTCAGCTGAAGGACATTACTGTTATCCTTGACCATAGTATATCTGAAAATAAAATCCTGCAAACTGAAGACAAGACCTAAAGGCTTTGTCAGTGTGAATGACTGCCTATATTTCAGCACTATGCCATACTAGTATGTATGTTTACCAAGCAGGTTTATTAATAGGGATGTAAAAGCTGTGCTGGAATAAAGCACAGCGAGGCTGTAGCAAAGATGCCTGCAGCAGCAATACCCCCTCCCTGCTCAGTATTAAAACAAATAACATCTGCTTCTGTTAACACCACCTTCGCTGCAGCTGTGTTGATTCCCCATAATCCCCAAAGAATATAAACCCACACTGGTAATGCCTCCACAACTGTCATAACTGTTTCATCAACACAAAAAGTGCTTATTTGCACCCAGCCCAGCTCCTTTATTGCAAATGACACCAGAGACGCTTTACAGCTTCCAATATGGCAACAGGTTATATGCTTTTTTTATGTTACTGCTGTATCATAAGGTAGTGGACAACTCAGTATGTCTAATTGGTTATGTTCCAAATGAATAAAGATATAAAAACTGAACAGAATGCTGCAGAAGAGAAATAAAAATGCAAAAATGTAGTCAAAAGGGAAAAATCAAATGGCTCCCAAAATGCACTTGTGATGGTATCCACTAAGATGCATGCAAATAATTAGATTCTGTCAAAAATTAAGACCAAACAGAGGTTTAAATCAGAAGATTTGCACATACAGAGCTGACCAAACCTTACAAAAGAGGCAAAAGTGCTGCTCTTGGAAGAGGCTAAAAGACATGCTATGTCCAGCAGCAACTCTCCGCTGACCTACATTTACATTTAGCTGATGCTCTAATTCAGAGCAACTTACACTGAGCACAATAGCAGAGTAAGCCCAACTTCTTAGACTGCCAGCGTTGCAAGCAACCAATAGTAAGGAGTGCAAGGGTCAAAGCCACAAGACCCTATTAGAACAGAATATTTTTTTAGCGTCAAAAGGAATTTGTCTCACACATAAGGAGGCCCATTAGCGCACAAAACACACAGTGCATATTCACCCATTTGTTACATAAATAATACAGTAGCTCATGTTGAAATCACAATGCTGAGAAGACATAATGATATCTTAAACAGAACCTGAACCCAATATGAACTGCTTAGCTCAGGTATCCTACTTTGCAGTTATCCATAGAGGCAAAGATGATAATAAGCAAAATGGTATTTTCCGTAAGACAGTTAACCATGTAGAGCTGGAAAGATAAGTGCTATAATATTGGACTGCTGCCACTATTCCATGATAAAAACTGATTTCATGAGTAGATCTTTATTAGCAAGGCTCAGAGAGCTTTTGTATCGCACCACTCATGGCTGAATACTGGAAGACAATTAAAAAATACTTCACATTCAATTAAACGTTAAGGGCATATGGCACCCTCCCTTTTCAAAAGCTACTTGCTTCATCTAGTTTTCATCCCATACAAAAACGATGAAATATTTATGCTTCAAAGTGTACTTCCCTTCCAGATTTCCATTTGGTCCATTGTTTATTAGCTTAGTATTGTCATGAGACGATGTGTAGGGTTTTATTTATTCATGAAATTAAAATCTTATTGTTTCGAATGTTTTCAAAATACAAAAGAGGTCGACGTGTGTCTTGTCACACACACTGCACCAAAAGGCTGCCATTTATTTTGATGCATTTCTGAAGGAATACAATGATATACATCTAATTTATGACATGATACATCCGGATTGATATCTGTTCCTCCCTGTCCATTCGTACGTGTCAACCTGCATGTGGATCATTTTATACCATAAGAAGTGTATATGTTATCAGATTGCCTCAGGGGATCCTTAATATTTGGCTCAATCTTGGTTCACTTACCTGAACCACCAAGGTTACGAGACTCTGACCTCCATTTCTACAATCTCTGAACCATTTGGATTTTGCCATCCCCATCTGGCTGCAAAAGCTTTTTGGAATTCACTGCCGTCTGTGTTCAACATCGAAATAATTTAATGTGAGGGAATTCTAGCAAAGCTAACCTCTGATAAACTCACCCTTTTCATTCCTGCCCCGTTAAGTATGAAATATTCTGTACATCAGATATGATAAACTACACTGGCTTACTGGAACATCCAACTTCAAAATATTACCATAATTTCCTCCCTCTCCAATGGCAAGGCCATGTTTAAAAAGTAAGGTGGGAAATGTGACTGTTTTGTGATGCAGACTGCTGATTACACCTCACTGAGCATTCACTTTGTATTTGCGATGCACTTCCGTGCCTCAACAAGCAGTGAGATCCCAGAGCTCTGAGTAAATTGGACAATCAGGAATGGTATTTGATGGCATTAAGACTGGAGATGAAAGGAAGGACACTTCAGTTATCAACAGGATAATGGGGCTGCTGCCTCTCACTTTGTGTCCAATGAAATGGGACTCAGTTAATTATCCTTGCCATTAATTAGGCCATCCTATCAAGGAGAAAGTGGTTACTCTTCATTGACAATATACCGTATTATATTGAATTATTGCCCTAAAGAAATGGCTTCTCTGTATTCACAATGGTCTATCCTTTTAATGTGCAGTGGCCAACTGTGACAGGGGTGACCACACAAAGAAGAAGACAGAAACAAAGCCATCTTTTATACTATATGTGCTTTTAAACATCCCAATCTGAAATTCTGAATGTACCAATTATAGGCATTTATGCATAATTGCTTAAGAAATGCCATTTGAAGGAATCTGAGGAATGCCATTAGAGTAAAGATGTCTTTTTTGCTCAAATGAAACGCCTTCAGCGCATGCTAATGGCACTAAAGGGTGTAGTGTGGCTTCGAGGGTGGCACAGTGGTGATCACTGTCACTTCACAGCGAGAAGGACCTGGGTTTGATTCCCGGCCTTCTCTTTGTGGAGTTCACATGAGTTTGCTCTGGGTTCCCACAGGTAACGAATGTGAGACAGTTTGGAGTTTTAGTTATACAAACATTTCTCAGAGGCAGAGCTGCTGTGCGGGCAGAAATAATCTCCCTGGTTTAGTTGAACCTGAATGGATAGAGTGAAAGAACCGCAGTTTTTCAGCATGCATTTAGCTGACAAACGTTAAATGCCAAAAAGAGAGCTCTCGCCAAAATAAAAGCAAAGTTATAAATGACAATGACTTAGTTCTTCACTAATTCATCGTCATAGCAATCGTGATTTTTCAGGCAGTGGTAAAACAGGATTATTCACACTGGAGTTCCAGAGGATGGCCAAGTCTAGCATGGATAGTCCAAAGAAAATCAACACAAAAATGTAACTATATTGCAGAACATGACTGTTTCTCATATAAATATTGGGGAAGTATACTTTTCTACTCCCTTGAACTGTCATCTGTAATGTGTGGCCAGAATTCAGCAATATACAAACAATCACATTCAGATCAGTTTCTATTACTGAGAGAACACATTTGGTTTGTACTGGCTATATGAAGCAAGACATGGTGTGTATTAAAGTTTACCACTGGCAATCCATACACATAAGAACCTCAACATCAGTCTGAGCAATCAATCTTGTGTCAGTTTCAAATCATCATCCATCTGCTGCACAGCACTTTGTTCTTTCCTAGTAATCCTCCCATGGAGTTAAAACTGGAAAGACTATTAGTGTGCATGTTGGCGCTCTGTGGGAGCAGATTTAAGTGAAACTGAAAAGTTAACTCATTCTTACTCTATCCCTGTCATTCAGGCTATCCATTGTTACAGATACATTATTGTTACAAACGTAGATTAATGCTGGAAAAACCCAATTATTAGGCCATGTAAACCTATCTACTATCTGCTATCATACTCTGATTTCTGAATGGCTTTTTACATGTGTGCACGCACAGGGAAAGAGATTGGAAAAGGAAACTGACACATTAAACACAGCACAGACTGCATGCTGCACAAGAGGCTGGTTGTGCGGTGCTTTCTGTCGGCTGCAAGTAGCTTCAGCCCCGCTGTCAGCAGTGCACTGTCCGAGGAATGTCAAGGGTGGAAGGGAAGCCCAATTATTGAGCAGTGCACGTATACCGGGGTTTTGAGTAATCAGTAAGGCAACATGTTACCCGATTTCTTGCCAAATAACTGGTTTTCTATACGTGCAAATGTGCATGTAAATGTAGTAACTTACTGGGGAAATGTCACTGCATGTGGCGCATTTATGACACTATTTTTGACTTGGAAAAAATCATTCTGGCATCAGTAAGAATGTACAGATTGTGTGAAGTTAGTTCTATAATGGGTGTGGCTATTCTAGTTGATTCCTGCAAGAAGAGTTTTTTTTTTTTTTCATTTTAAATATAAGAATATAAATGTCTTCTCTGCAAAGGCCATAGCAGTACTGTGATTAGCAGAATTAGTTGATTGCAGCAGCTCCTCAATTCTTGAGCACATTGCATATAACGGGTGGAGACCTTTGCTCTATAAGATTATACAAAAGTATAAGATATATTCCCAGGAGACAGAATGAATGGAAGTAATCAGTTTAATTGGCGAGGTTGACAGCAAGATGCTATACACAAAGCCAATTTAATTTACACATCGTTTAGCAAATCACTCACCACAAGAAGCAACATACATAGTCATAATAGTCATAATCAGGGGCTTGGACTTTTGTCTGGAATGAAGTGGCATTAAGAAAATGTCAAGAAATAGTATTTTATGGGAACTGTGTGCAAGTATGTTTCAGAACCAATATGTAGAATTTTATCACCTTGTCATTTACCTTGTTCATGTTTTAGTGCTGTCACTTTCTCATCAAAAAGATGTCTCTTTTAAAGGGAATAATCAGCGAGATTAACAAGTAAACTTTTTATTCTTTTCTTTTGTCTTTCTTCTTCTTTTTTTCTTCCCCTGAACACCTGCAACACAGGCGCCCACTAAAACTGTCCTAAGGACAGACCAACAAAAAATCCAAACCAAACTCCACACCAAACAGTATTTAAGCCCAAACTAGCCAGCGTCTGAAGAGCATGAGGTGAGAGAGTTGTTCTTTTCAACAGTAAGAGATTTCTCACTGAATCACTGGCCAGGAAACCTAAATAAATTCCCCTGGGCACCACTAGTGTTCCTCATACTCCATAATGAGGTAGCCTCTGCAAGGACCAGCACATCCTGATGGACAGGCCACATCATAATGGGGAGTGAGGGTTAACGCTGCAGGTCGAGGTCCACAACAAGAAAGATAAATGTACCCTCTACCCATTACTGTATTCTAACCTCAACCACAGCAAGCTCATTTTTACTGAGTAAACTAAAAGCCACAATATGCAACCTTTTGCCTTGAGGCAGGAATTGTATGATTAGTCCAACTCTCCTCCCCCTGAGTTGGTCAGATTCCCGCCCTGACATTTGTCACTCATGTTGATGAGCTGTCTACCTTGAAACAGCACCTAGCCTGAGGCTGAGGTAACCAGTATCCGTAAATCCACCACCGGCGCTGAAGAAACACACGACACATGCAGCCAATCTGCACCAAACAACAGCAATACTGAGGTTCACTGTGTTTCTGTCTGCTGCCCGCTGAGCTTCACTGGTGTTTCCCCTCCTACTGCTCTCCATCATTCTTGTTGTTGCTATAACTTCATTGATCTGTGGCTGCTAGCCTCACCTGATACCCCCAACCTGCTCACACACCCATACTGTTCGACACGCCTACAGTAAATGGTGTATGCCCCAAAACATAAAAGTCAGTGAAAAGCCAATTTCAGGCAAAAAGGTGGATTTAGACATGAAAGCACATGATTACAGACTGATGTGTATAATGTGTCCTACTTAATTGTTCTTATTTCAATGGTAAAAAGATGCATATTACAGCTTTAACCTTTTAAATAAATGTAATCTTTTCTAGATATTAATGTAAGCTCAAACTTTATCTCAACAATCTAATTTAAATTTCCCGTTTGTATTAGCTGATGATTTAGATGAACTGAGCACTATAAGAATTCTGTTTAACTTATTAATATATTTGCAGGGAGCAGCATCGCTCCAGTTATGTCATGAAAAATTAGGCATTTAAAGCAAAATGGACAGAAGTCAAATGTTCAATAATACACTGTAGGTCTGAATCTATTAAAGTATTACTGAAATCCAGTGATCAGACTCCTTTGAAAAGTGTCTTGTGCCATAATGCATGCCAAGCTGCTGAAGCAGTCGTGTAAACCCAACCATTAGGCTCCATCTCTAAACAAATAAATAAATAAATAAATGAAGTGATAATAACTTATTCATGCAAATCATACACTTGAAGTCTTTCTCGCCAGTTTAATCAACATAAGTTACGCAAAAATTTAATGTTAAATTTGGCTTCAGTGAATTTCCATCATAATGTGACTTCAAATTGAAATGTGCATGTGCATATTTCCCATGTAAAGTGTCCTAGAGTCACACAACGTGAGATAATGTTCATTCAGGGGTGTCCGTGTGATGGACAGACATGGCAATTATAATAATGAAAGGCTCTTAGAAGACTTCAGCTCTTCCATTCAAAATCCACTGACATGCACACAAGTAGTCCCAAGTGGGCTGCCAAACATGGGGAATAATTCCTTTTTATTATCAGCTACCAAAAGGGGGTACTAAAGGTGCGTGCTTCAACAATTCCCTTTATGTCTTTATTTTATGAGATAACACCTCTGACACATATGTAAGCAGGTACCTTGACATGGACAAACCTCAAGCAGATGGAAGATAAATGGTGAGGTAATTTCAGTTTGTGCTTTGCAACATGCGACAGTGCAAACACTTCAGCCAAATGTTCTGACCTCATGTCAAGCACACATGCATGCACACAAAGTCGAAAAAGTGATTTTTCGCAGTAAAAACAAATAAGTTTACAGTACTAAATAACTTGGTTATGTGAACATTCCAGTTTAAGAGAGAGAGAGAGAGAGGTGATTTTGTATGAGTGCACGGCTGATCATGATTCATAATCTAATCAGAAAAATTCAAACACAGAAGCATTATTTTTTGATGACGGCCCAAATAATGGCTTAATTTTAATTTTTGGAGCTATTTATACATTTGTCAATTCTGTTCATTTGCTTGGAAAATTGTTCTCCATTTTTTATGCACTTTATTATTGTGCATATTATTCAATACATATTTCCACACTGTTATCCATTTGTTACTTCCATTTGTTGCAAATGTATTTAAAAGTGCACTAGCTTAATTGAGGGTTGGCTGAAGTAAGGGCAGATGAGAGTCAACTGACCAAGGGAAAAAAAAGGAGGTGGAATGAGCACACAATTTATCAGTGAGCCAGTGAGCCACATAGACCTTATAATTATTTTTTTTTTTCAGTTGAGTCCTAAGGGTCCTCATCATGGGTCCGATAATGGGAGCAATGTATACTCAATCATTAAATTTTATGCTTATTCCACATATTTTGTCAGTTAAGAATGAATTGTTCTTACTTGAATTCAAGTTTACAGAGTATACCTTTAAAATTATGTCTTGAACATTGTGGAGTGACTGGGATAGTTTTGCAGTCATCTATGTATCCATCTATCCATTAATCTGATGGCCTGTTAAAGAAGATTATTGTAAAATCTCGCCATGGGTTAAAGCCCCATTCTTTAAAATGTTCGTTGACGCTAAAGAGCCCATGGGTTTGCAGTACCCTCAGGAACATGATGCAGAAAGGCATGAAATATTTTAAATAAATAAATAAATAAAATAAATAAGCAAGCAAATAATACATACATACATACATACATACATACATACATAAAAATGTTACAATAAATTAAATTCAAATAACTTTAAAGTTAGTATTTATAAAACATACTTGTATACACTGTCTTGGGAAAGCAATTGACTCTTAATTCAGAGAATATGTTTAAGATTCAGTACATTGTTTTTTCTGTGATTTTTTTCAGGGCGAACTGAAACTCATCATCCAAGAGCAAAAAGTAGGTCTAAAAGATTTACACACCATGACACCTTCCCAGACCATTGCTGGTTTGCTAGAGTTAGCAAACATGTAAGTGTGTCTAAGTGAAGTAAATTATCCATCCAGCTGCAGCCCGCCATAGTCTAGATGCAAACTGAAATGTGTTCATCTCAAATTAATAAGAGCTGCTTCACATTGTCGGCTCTAAATTAAACAGCACAAGAAGTAAGCTCATTCAAACTTAAATCTGCCTCAGGAAACATCATGGATTCCATTCTAAACTGTTCATCAATAAACTCTTCTGTCAACAACAGATTGTGTTATATTTTAATTTGGTACCAACTGGAGAAACATTTTATTGTTTCAGAAAATGGCTGAGGCCAGAGGCAGAAAGCGGACGGCAGACAGATTCCAGATTTCCTATGCCAAGTTCGCTGTCTTCCTTGATAGCCAGAAAGCTAGCCTGAAGGCCACAATAATTTCACCCATGATCACACTAGGATAAACAATTTACAGAAATTATTTTTTTTGCAACCTTCAGTATTTGAGAGATGTTGAAAAGGGAATATCGTGTACCATGCAGAGCAAATTATTTGGCATGGCTCAGTGGTGTAGTGAGGATAAAAAAATCAACAGTGACCATGACAAACTGGATGCTGGATATCAATGTAAAAAAGCATCTTTCCCCAATGGTTCATCAAATTGGCCCCGGCAATGTCCAAGATATTGAACGTGTGTCTTAGGGCGCTGTTGGCTTGGTGGTGGCGCTGTGGTGGGCCAATCAGGTTTATATTCCAAATGCCAAACCACATTGTCAAAATACATCATTCCACCAACTTTCATCCAAAACAGGCCAGCAGAGGCTCAGAAATTGCATGTGACGAACGGACAGACAGACAGACGGAGCCCAATCCGTAGTCCCTTCCCCAATCTTAAATCAATAAGTACATTCTGTACAGTCCAACAGAACTATACAGACCTCATTATTTTCCAAATCAAGACCAGTCCAATATTGAGTATCTTGGGAGTAAAAATGTTTTTGGGGCTGCAAGCAAACTTGTCCAAAGGAAACAGATTGGGCTTCTTTTGGTTTCCATCTGGTAAATCAGATAAGGCAAACGCACAACGACATGCCTGGATTAATAGCACAAAATAAATAAATAAAAAAAAAAATCTTGGAACAACCAAGCAGGTTGATCTATTTACATTAGAGCCTGGCTCACGTTCGAAATGGGAAAAAGCGACAGCCAACAAATTAGCACGTTTAATTGATGGAGGGAACAATAAATTGACCTTAGCTCACTTTCCTGACTGACTAGTTGCATTCTGCCAACATGCTTTTAGACACATAAATGAATGTTTATTGTTTAAAACACAGGCATCAGCATTCCCTGTTATGTTAATTAATGAGCACTTTATATGAATATGATCTCAGCTCCCTGGAGAATGCAGCATGTTGGCTATACGTTGCTCCCTAGTTAATATTAGCAATTCAACCACAAATATAACTTAGAACATATTACACACCCGCATTGGCAAGTTTAGTAAGGTTAATGTGGGAGCTGTGTGAAAATGTGCAGCTATTTTGTAAAGATTCATTAGGATTCATGAAGATTCAACTGACATTTTAATATAATTACAGAAATTAACTTTTGTTTATTAAGGCTGTTTACGACAGAACAAACATGATTTCCAGAATATATTTTCCTCAAAGTGATAATAAATCAGATGCCTCATAACATAAAATGACCATAATGTATCGGTGGGATTTTGACAGGGTTGTTGATCATTACCCTGACTCTTCATCAGCTGCTGACATTTCTGGCTTTTAAAACTCTCTTACTGGTCAGTGCTTTGGAGCAAAAAACTCCCCAACCATCGGTATTTAAAGAATCTCCCACTGCTCTTCCCCTCAAAGGACAAAGCAAAGCAAAATAATTATTCCAGTATTTTGCATCATGATATATATCACCTCTTAACTAGACATTTCTGTTGGATCTTTGCACTAATTAGCTAGCTTACCTGTCTCTGCTGTACAAATGGGACTTCATAGTTTGTGTCAATAACAGGCCACCGTTATTCGGTTGAGTGTAGAGTTTGTGTGTGTGTGTGTGTGTGTGTGTGTGTGTGTGTGTGTGTGTGTTGTTGCTTAAATTTGTGTAGCAGAAGAGAAGTTTTATCCATTTCACTGAACTTCCTTCTGGTCAGCTGTAGAGTGCAATAAAGGTCAAGGATTACTTAATGCCCCTTTAAAAATAAGTGATTATTTTAGCTTGCAATATTAAATTGTATTCCTAACAGTAAACTAATATAATCTCAGTAGAGTTGGTAAGCAACCGACCAAGTGTGTATTATAATGCAAAAGAACAACAAATTGATTGATAATAATAATAATAATAATGATGATAACTTTATACAGCACTTTTCTTAGCCAAGTTACAAAGTTACAAACACATCCTCTTGTTGCTTACACTTTTCCATATTTAATAAGTAAGCAGGTAAGAATCCAGCATCTTGCTCAAGGGCACTTCAACAGCACCCATCAAAGCTGATGGACACGATGGCTATATTAGGAATCAAACCAGTGACCTTCCTATGACAGGACAATCTCTCTAATTGCTAAACCACCCCTGCACCAACCCATCTGGCACGGGTCACTGTAGCCCAAAATTTTGCAACTGCAGGCTGCCCACATTGTTTCACATTATCTTGTGGGTTTGAATACAGCCTTTGGGCTATACATTTTCTCACTGGTTCGGGTCAGCCGATTCTACCACGGTCTGTTATGTTACTGCTTCTCCCCTCAAATGCAATGAAACGTGGAATACATTACAACAGCTGACCCCTCCGTCAGTTCTGCTACTGCACTTATTCCACTAAATGATGGTGAATGAATGCATCCGACCACATTTTCTCCCTTTCCCTGGTATTTCACTCTGTTTGCAAGAACTGACTACCAATGGGGTGAAATAGTTGAAAGCGTCCTACTTGTTCTGTACACTCTGCAACCTTACACCCACTCTCTGTGTATACCTGAGCAACATCTGCCACTGTGTATAAAAGGAAAATGTCACATTTGACACCATAATGCTCCCTATACTCTGCCATAACGTGAAATTATCCGCTCTCTCCCGGAGACAGCTGTACAGCCACGGTAACTGGCATCTGCCAACCACTATCATCACTATTGCTAGAGTGGCTGGGGTTAATGATGCCACACCTTTGACACATACCAGAATAAATTAGAGGTTATTGCTAAACCTGTGAGTAAGGTCCTAGAAACACAGTTAATTAGAAAACTGGGATTATTTCACAAAAATAGGTCACATTACGGCAGTCTGTCTGTCTGTCTGTCCATCTACCTAGCTATCACCTTCACAGACAATTGCTGATTTTCTACAGTTGGCCAATTTAAATGTGCGAGCTCCTGGACGTCAGGAGGCATCCATCCAGCTGCAGCTTGTGATGCCACAGTCTAGATGCAAACTGAAATGTGTTCATCCTAAATTAACAACAGAGCTGCTTCACACAGTGGGTTGCAAATTAAACAGCACAAGAAGTATGCTCATTCAAGCTTCAACCTGCCTCAGGAAACATCATAGATTTTTTTTTTTCTTAACTCTTCAGCAACAAGCTATTCTGCCTTTCAAACCCAGTGTGTGTTATATTGTAATTTGGGTAATTTGGCACCAACTGTTGTTTCAGAATATTGCTGAAACCAGAAGCAAGATGAGGGCACACCAGGATGTGGAGTGGAGCTGATAAATGGACGAATAAACAGGCTTTTTTGAAGACAATAGCAAGTCGATGCTATGTCTTTATATTGTGGATGAGGGCAACATTTTATTAAGCTCTGCGCTGATTTTATTTAGATCATGATTACCTTGTCTCTTAGCATTTCAAAAGCGCATGTACATGTGATGCTCATCATTTGTAGGCATAAGTATTGGTAAGCGTCAGTATAATTTAAATGATGCAGGCCTCTCCGAATTATAATATAATTCTGGATATGACATCTGAAATGTAAAATAAATACACTTTGTCATTTGACAATGCTGCTATCAGTCACTGTAATTGTTTTCTAGATTGAAATTTTAACCTAACAATATATGACCTACACTGTCAAAGCTTCCCAAATGGATTGTGAAACAGTCTCTTGGCTGGACATTGGGCTCTATGTGATCTAGACTGACCTTTCCTGATGGGTGTTTAATATACAATATAGGTATATTGAATTTTTCATGAAGATGAAATCAGTTACATGTCATTTGCTATGATCAGTATAGCATTGGGCATCACACTGTTCCATTTAACCACAAAAAGTTATGAGTATGAACATCTGAGTACATTTTTCCCTTTACTGAATAGTCTGTATTTGCTCAGCCAAGACACACCATGTGTAAAAGTACAGGATTTTAAAATCAATAGTACTAATTAACTAGAGCAGTTAGTATAGACTGTTGCCTTGGTAAATGCTTAGAGAAAAAGTTGCTTCTGCATCCTTCTGTCAAGACCCAGCCTTGTGTGGTTCTTCATTTCTCTGCAGCTGAAAATGTTTAGTGCTGTGTAGGGACTATATATACACCAAAGGTCATGTTCTGAACATGTTTATTTCTAGAAAGTGAATGGTCTTGCTCAGTGCACCGCCCGACAGCCTATGGTGTGCTTTACCAGTGGCTACATGTAAAGCTAATTCTGATTGACAGCGGCACGAAGCTGCCTCCCTTCATGTTTCCTCTCTTGCCTCAACATGTTTCACGTTACACAGAACAATCATTGAAATAGGAGCAAAATTATCGTGGCTAGAAGTTGTACACGCACCTGCGCTCTCTGAGGCAGAGTGGGGATACAGAAGACAGACTACCACAATGCACAAAGCAGATTGAAAGGGCTCCAAAAGGCCTCTGAAGGTCATCCAATCAATCCCAACTTTTGCCAGTTCTTTCCAGTGGTCCCTGTATGTTGTATCAGCTCAGGCTCGTCCTCCAGTGGCATTGATTGAGGAGGATGTTTGAGGGAAGGGCATCTTTAATTGTACACAAAATAAAGCTCCCAGGACTTTCTTCCAGCCCGTTGTTGGATGGGCAGGGATTAATTAAGTACATCTACAGCAGGCAGCGTTGACTGTGGGGGGACTCAGTGATTATCTGTGATGGGTCGTGGGATCACCCAGGGGGGAAGAAATGCCTGCATGGCTGTTCAGCTGTCTAAATGTAGGCAACTTTCTTTTAAGAATCACAGTGTGGGGGCTTCATGTTATTTGTTTCCCCTCTGCCTTTGTTTGTTTCACAGAGTGAAATGGGAGCTGCTTGCATATTCAAACTAGGTGTCATAAGAAAATGCTCAATAAAAAAAAGTTTAATTAAGCCTTAATGCACTGACTCAGCTATCACTGCAGTATTAACATGTATGAGGGGCTGGCTTTAGCTTTTTGGTGATTTGGGGATTTGTGTGTAATGTACATGAACTACCCAGAAAGTTTTATCCATAACTTGAGTGCAATTCACTTAATTAAAGTTGTAAGCGGATAAGGGGATTATAAGGGGGTTCCTCAAGGTTCAATTGTAGGTCCCACCCATTTTTGTTTACATGCCCTGTCCCTGCCACATTGTCTGTTGACACAATATCTCAGTCTCAGTTATTATTATTCAGTAGTACTAGTAGGAGTGGTAGTATTAGTAGTATATTTAAGTTTAAATGTTGTACTTATACTCTGCTTAATATGCTACACATGCTAACTAGCATGGATGTGTGGCACACAAGAGTCTGACTAGGTGGAGATTGTCCTGCATAGTTAATTTACCTACTGATGTTTTGAAAATAAACCTTTATCCAGCAATAATTTCAGTGGTGTTGTGGTGTGATAGTTCATATGTTCTCATTAATGTCTTCAGGTAGATTTCAGTTTCATCATTAAGTAGTACAGTATTTGATTTATGAAACCAGAAGCCCCCTGGTGGCCATCGACCCTCAGCAGCAACATTTGTTGTTTAATGGGCTGCTGGATGTGTGTGACTCAATCTCTCTCAGTCTCTTACACACACACACACACACACACACACACACAGGTAAATGCACTCAGAAGAGTTGCTCTTGCAGATGCTGCTGCTAAATAAATTGATCAGTTATACTGATTACAATATTACATTACCAATCTTAAATTACAAAACAGCTCAATTCAGTGGCCTTTAGCTACTCAGCCTTTCTTAATGAAAATTCACAGGTTGCAGAGCTATTTGGCCATATGTCCAACACATGATGTTGATGTCATGCAGTGATATTCTGCCCTGGTATTACAGCCATCTCTGCATAGATCACAGCAAATCACTGGTTTCCGATGGCTTTGATTCTCTTGGTGCCCGTCAATCTGCATTTCCTCCACCATATTTCATCCCTCTCATAGCAGTGGAATGATATGGCCTTGAAACTGTTACCCTACAGTCAAACAGTAAGCTGTAATTCAGATCTCCGCATAATCGAATGTTGTTTGACAAGCTATATGATAAGATTCACTTTATTTCATTTTCCTCCCTTTTCCTTCTTTTTAATCTAAGTGCATTATGCTTGTGGCAATATCACAATATTTCACCTTGAAAGGAGGCAGTCTGAAAAAGACAAAAATGAAATTCCACAAGATGGACGATTTTGGCCTGCACACCACCTCAAAGTCACATACCTTAACGTGAAAAAATGAGGATGGTACCCTATCAGTGGTGGATGAGTTATTGCTGCGAGGCAGCCTATAGACAATCTGTCCCGTGGTATAATATGTGTGTAAATGATAATGTTAAAGGTTATTGTCATGCTTCGCTGGTGACTCAAAATACATTGCCTTTCTGGAATCTGGCTGATCATTAACTCAAGGTGTCAGGAGACACACATTTGCTCAGTGGCATTCTCCAAAGCCAAAATGGTATGTAACACGCTCCCTCCAGAGAGAAGCAGAGAAAAAGATGCTCCAGTTGCGTGGCGTATCAGTGCTGAATATCTGAAACCCAACTCTTGAATATCATATGATTTTTCTTTAACCTTGAGATGACAATGTTTTGTTCTTTTTTTTTCCAAACTATTTCCCACTTTCACTTTCCTTATTCACTGTCATACTGGAGCTCAGGCTGCATGAGATGCTACACCAAACAAAAACAGCCACTGCCCTTTATATTTCAACTACACATGATGTTCCCATTGACCATGTGGTGATTCATCGCTTAATGGTTTATGAGAATATAACTAATGGCATCTGGAAATTAAACGCTGTCTTCTGTACTCATACATCCATGCTATATCCAAACATTGATTTCATTTGTAACAGGAACACTAATAGACACCCAAAAGTAGGATGCGCACACAAGAATATATTCATCAAACTCAAACGCAGGCAACGAGAGAACATGGCGGAGGGAACCGAGGAGTTGTAATTACAGAACACAATGTTGCCATCAAGACCGGGCTTTGAGCTTGACCTTACAGGGGTGATGAATGGTGCAAGTCCTGTTCATGACATACAAGCAGGGAGTCATCAATGTTAGTGGGCAACTGCAAGGTATGAGGTAATTAATCATGCAACATAGGCCCAGTCCTGATTTTAATTAACAGCAAAACACATGGCCTTGCTTGTCTTCAGGGGGAGAGAGTAGGGATTGGACAGAGGCTTGCTGTCTCTCTTGCCTCTATTTGTGATTTGATCATGCCAGCTTTTTGGTTATAATCTGCTATACTTGACTGAGAGCCATCTACACACAGTTATGACATGGAAATCAGCAAGGTCCTTCAATTTCCCAATGTGTCCTGGTAGAATGATCAGTAAGCTACCGTTGCCAGGCAACAACTACAAATCTAGGCAAGAAAGGACACTTTGGCTAATATTTCCTAGCGGCTAAATTTGAACTGAATCACTTCTGTCGGATGTCTCAAAAGTGTTCCAGAGCCTTCAACAGATCTTTGGCACGACTCAGTGATTTTGGGGGTTTTGGCGTGACTCAATAATGCCGCTGCAGTTACTCATTTGATGCTGAGTCATTTTGGACTCAGAGCCAAGTAAGAAAATTGTTATAGTTTTGCTATTATGAAAAACATCAAACTAGGTAGAAATGCCAATGCAATAAATAATTAGAACCATCAATCTTATCTGTTTGTTTGGAAACATCCTTTGTTTTGAGATGGTCTGTGCAGCCACTTTGGTGGCACATGATCTATCCTCTAGCAAAACCATTTCAGCAAAAAGATGGGGCCTTGTTTAACACATTGATTTATCACTGTGGTGCTCCAGTTGCCGGTTCACTTTTCAAAGAGAAGTACATCTTGGTGGGTCAACTCATCACGTCTATATAATCAGTCATGTCATAGTATTCCCGGTCCAGACAGCGAGTATTCCTGGAAGAACCGGGGTGCGTCCCAGCCATGTTGTAGGTTAAGTTACAGAGCCGGGGGGATAATTGTATCAAGCATGGAGGTGTTTCAGACAGCCACGGTGACACCTGTCTCAAACACAGGCAGCTCGGCAGCTGGAGGAACAGAAGGCCTTGATATGAAGAGAAAGTGGATGCTACTCGGTTGGCTGACCCCAAAGCTTGAGCCAAATTATTTACAATCAAAGCTCCATGTCATATCTGTTTAACATTCAGGATAGGAGTTATTTGCTGCAATGGTGCTGAATGTCAATGGGAAAGACATTCTGCTCTGAGCTTGGGAGCAACAGCTAAAATGCTGGGAATAGTCGTGAGGAATATGATAAGTAATGAAAGGTGGCAGATGTGGTACTTACACAGGGCACCGAGATGCCAAAATAAAATCTCTTGACTTTTGTTGTCAAGATGCGCCAAATGTTATCTTATCAAATCATCAGGACAATGACACTGCAGGTGAAATTATCATCCACAAGGTGTTTTCTTTATCAAGCTCATTATATTTCAATACATTAACCATGACCAATAAATGTGAAATACCCCTTTGGCAACAACATATTTGCTTTATTCACTAAACCAGCATATTCCTGATTCATGCATATATTCATATCTGCTGGATGGAGAATGAGAGAGAGGGAGAAGGAGAGAAAGGGAGCCAGAGATTGCCATTCCCCTGAGCCAACCAAGTCAGGCAGCACAGAGAGTCCCACGATAACACAATGAGTGACGACCTCGGGGCTCTAAGCTGCTGCTTCAAGCTACCACAGCTTAAGTCAGACAAACACGGAAGACTGGAAGTGGAGAAGGAGTGTCTGAGCAACATATCCAAATTCTTGACTCAGCTCTACATTCAAAGCCATTGATACAAATTGTACATTTTGTGCCACCGACGAAGAATCCCTCCCTCAATTTTTTTTTTTCAGTAGCAAACACATTGTTCTCTTGGAATTACTTTAAAGCACGGATATTTTTTTTCTTTCTTTCTTTTTTTTTTTTTTTAACTAATACAGGCTATATAAGATTACTTTGAACCTCAGATCTTAGCTCAGTTCTCATTCTTATGACAAAAGGTCATACTACTTTTGATCCAGAATTCATATTCCTGAGTTAAGGAAAAATTTATGAAAAAACTGAAATCTCAACCCCCATAAAACTTTTAAGTATATGTATTTTTTACTTTAGCAATGTAGAATAACTCTGTAGATTAACATCAATAACTTAAATTGCTGTATATCAAAAACTACAGCACAAATGTGTGCATTGGCATGTTTCACAGGGTTAGAAAATGTTTCTAAATGTAAATAAATGTCCTTTAATTTGCAAATACAAAGCTGTAAACTGGAAACCAATGCCAGTTTCATAATCCTTTTCTCCTAACATAAAAAAAAAAAACATTCTCATAATACCAAGAAAAGATCTCAACAAAGATAAAAAGATCCTCTAATTGGCTACAGCCGAATAGGGATTTTTGGCCTGGACTGGCTCTCAAATAGGTCGACTGGATACAGGTTCAAATAAAGCTGACTGATGCATCATTAATTGTCATGGTCAATCGTTATTATTGACAGTTGGATAGTGATGATGTCACCTTCCCGTTGCGAGATCAGTCCCAGGATAATGCCACCGCACTCCAATATGGGCTCAGAAGAGTGCTACTGATAAAATATGATGTCTCAGTACAATCCCTTGTACAAAAAAAAAACCAAAAAAAAAAAACGATGGAATGTGGCCAAAAAATATTAATCATATTTCCCTGAAAAGTTATCGGCTGATAGAAACAGAAGTTGCATTTCTTTTTGGGCAAATACTATCAGATATTGATTCCATACGATGCTTTTGAGAAAGCTTGGCAGGAATCCCAGCTATATTGCTCCAGGCTTATTGAAAATCCTCTATAGTGATCGTCAAAGGTGCTAACTATTGGGGTGCTCCTGTGATGGACTGGACAGTTCCGCCAAGGGAAATTATCCATGCAGCAAAATTTATCTCATCATGGTACGCTGTCAAATTTGTCTCTCCTGTTCCATCCCATTTCCACTGGACTGAGAAAAAAGAATAAACTGCCCTCTCCTGTAAAATGGGGATACTTGATCTTGTTAACGTGGAAGAGATAGAGATACGGAAAAGATGAGGTGCAGTTGGCAGATGCTAAGGGTGGATTGGCCAGGAAAGGTATTTAAAAGGGTCCAACAGATTGATCCAACAGCCCTGATTGATGGAAGATTAATCCATGATTAAATGACAGTAATGGTGAAAGTCTTGATTGACACTTATACCCGTCCCTTTGAAGATGGACAGCGCTCTGGGGTTCAGCTGAGGGATGTCCACACTTGAGCAAGGGAGCTATCACACTAGTGAAGAAGCACATCAAACATAACTCACTCCTTACATCCCTCAAATCCATCGATCTGTCCATCCTCCAGTGTTTTTAGCATGGAGATTAAAGAATCGTCGTTTAATATTCACCGAGCCAGCATCTTGATGGAGTCTCATTTGCTGTTTAGCTGTTTTACGGCATTTATTTATGGCAAAATCAAACATTATTCCTCTCTTACTTGGGAGTGGTTACTTTTTTTCTGGATAGTTATTTGCTGTGCCTTCACTGGAGTGCAGCCATTAGCTGAATTGATGAGAAATGGTAGGTAGGGCATCGATAGCGGTTTAGCACATTTCTGGGGCAAGTTGTGCCATTTTTAAAAGCACCTGACATTTAGTGGTATAGAAATTATGCTGCAACCTGTCCCACATATCCATCCACATTCACACCACCCAGCAAAACCTTCAAAACATTATAAACCATGAACAAAGAAATATTCGACTTTTTTTTATATTTACATGGTAATATATTTGATATTTAATCACAATCAACACTGAGAAGCTGGATTCGCTCATTCAGTCACAAACACAATGGGTGAAATGGTATACCACATGCCTACCTTCACAGCAAAATATGCCATTCAGTATACTGTGATTGTGTTTACCTCATGGTATATTTTCAGCTCTTTCAAGGTGCGCTGACAAAAGGAAATTCAGATTATTAAATTCCCCCGACTCCCTAGATAAATTCAGCGAACCTTTTATTGACGTCTGTAGGGAGGAGAGTATTCTAATAAACAACAGACCTTGTAGAGTTTAAAGCTCCATCTCATCTCCATCTTGACGCCTGACTGACTCAAAGCATCAAAGCTCTTTCACTCATAGGTATTCATAATCTGTTTTCTATAAAGCTGTACATTGAAAACGCTTATGTTTATGTGGCAAACAAGAATCAGAAAAGCATCTTTCACATTTTTTAATGACAGGAATCAGCATAATTTGCCTATAAGTGCTGTATAGTCTCAAACCACATTGGGCAATGTCTTACTTTGGTGATATCTGTGGTGCAAAGTGTTCCTTTCTGTGATGTCTTTGTATTCTGCTCAGAATTTATTTGCCAACCAAACAGTGTGTTCAGAACTCTGACATATTTTTCCTTCCTTTAAGTTTCTGTAAGTGGCACTGTTTCTTTGTTTGTTCAGCTATAGTGGCTTTCACTATTCACGCTAACTACCCAGTTATTTCTCTGTTTATTCCAAACAAACTGCTGTTGCTTCTTCTGATAACAAAATTAGGCATTTTTGGGGATGGGGGGAATCATTCTTGCAAGATTGGGCAGTGTGCATGGCCTGTTATTTCCTATTTGTCACAGATAATTACTTTAACATACTCTTCCAGTTAATCTTGTCTTTAAGGACAAGTCAAGAAATGGGGAATTTGGAAAGTTGGACAGAGGTTAAAAGCGAGACATCTGTTGATATTCACAGAATTGGTTTGAGCCGTCACCACTCATAAATTGCTGCTGACATTCCTGCAAGATCATCCAAAGCAAAGTGGCCAAGGCTAGCGTTGTTACAGCCCAGCAGGCTGCTTCTCAGCCACTGCTGGGGGAGTTGCGGAAGTTGGGAGATGTTTGTAGCTGGGAAACAGATGGCACTGCTCAGTTTGATGGGGGAAAATCAAATGGGATTAAACAGAGACCACATAAAGCCTCACAGAACACAGAATATCTACCCTGAGTGCTCGGGCCTGTTGTGACAAAAATAAAACAGCTTTGTTTGTTTTGGCTTGGTGAGCATCTACTCTTAAGTTTATCAAGTGGGTTTGGAAAAAGCCAAAAACAAGAATATTAAAACATGAAAGTCACTAAAATTTGATTATGAGGTTCTCACCCAACATGGACAATGCATTAATTATTGATATGCACAAATAACATTCCTGTACTCCAACTGTGTCCAGAGAATTAAGCAGTTCTGATGTCATGCATTGCCGAAAACAGTCGGAAAAGTTTCAAATACATTTTCTTTTTCTGAAATTGGAAATTACCAGGCTGATAAGGTCATAGGACAAGGCGGGAAGAGGGGCAGTTCTCCAAAATAGAAGGCAGTATGAGGTCTGCGGGTTCATGTTAATTACATCAATATTGTCGAATGCTGAAAATGATTAACTAAAAGTCTATAATAAAATGGTAATTCCTGTGCATTGAACCGTAGAGTGTAGAGTCATGAGTCACACTCTTCTCATGATGCTGAAATAAAAGCTTACATCAGCATTATAAATGAATTGCCCAATTGCTACCTCTCCTCTATCCACTTATTGCTGGATGCATAGTGCTGGTTGGCTACAGCGGGACAATTGATTTGGGCTTTCCCATTATCCTATGCAAAATTTAGCCATTAGCGCTAACCACTATTCATTCTGCGGAACATATGAAAGGGGCTGTTGCAGTTCATTAGCATAATATGGACACTCATCATGCATCAATCTGCACCCATTAACACTCCTACCCCCCCTCCCCCAGCCCGAGCCACTTACCCCTCCCACCTCACAACAGTAAAGTGACCGTTTGTGAGGACAAATATGACTGCTCTGCTCATCCGGTTCAAAACTGGGATGTTATGGCAGATGGTAGGGAGGGGGAGAGGTGCATGACCCAGCATACTGATGAGACTGCATAGATATAAGGACGAGAAAGAGAGAGAGAGAGAGAGGTAGAGAGAGAGGGAGAGAGAGAGAGAGTGTGTTTAGGATGAGCATACAGTAAGAGAGAGGGAGGTCAGTTGAACACCAAACTCGATCAAGGCATGCAGCTTAATAGCACGGGCATTATTTTGTGTTATTTGATTATATAGATTAAATTTGTTAATCTCTGTCTGCAGTCTCATACCATATCAATTACATTCCTAGCACATCTGGCCCTGCTATGGCATCAAGGCCTTGAGACAGACACCACTGCAGAGATGAAATTCAATAATGCGGTTTTAGGGCTTGAGAAGGATCTAATTTCATGCTAGGTCACTCATAAAATTGTTGTATAAGCTATTGTAATTTCAAAAGCACCATTATCCTTTTTTACATAGCTTGCAGAAACAATCTCGGCGAACACTCGGGAAGGCCGCCGCTACTGTTTAGATACCATTTTCATGCTGTGTGTACTGTTATTCAAAACAAATCAGCAATACTCAGGCTAATATTTGGGTAAGGACAAATTCAACACAACAGCTTTTTTTTGGTTTGTTTATGTGTTTTTTAATTTTGTTGCATTTATAAATACTCAATATGATTTAGATTTTTAAAAATTGAAACAGACTCCAGAATTTAATAAAAAGAATAGACTGAGGATTCCATTAGACAGTATTATTAAATCAAGACCATTGGCAGTGGAGTGGTTAAATTCATTTTGTGATGTCTTGTGGATTATTCCAGCATGCTTGGTTAGAGCGCTGTTTGATGAAGCATGTCCCATATGTAACTTTGGTTTCCATGTTTTTCCTCTCAGTAATATACACTGAAAACACAAAAGCGAAAGCCTAGACCTGTTTATAGCATCCGAAACTTTCGACGGTTACCAAATACAAAAATGCCAAGGCCGCACCGAGTCAATACTCGTGTCCTTGACAAGAATGTTTTCCCGAAGTTGTCTAAGAGATAAACTTGTCAAGAATGTGAGCACGGAAAACATCTTCGAGTGTGTTTGGAGGTGAATGTAATTAACAGCAACAAGCTACCTGGTAGGATAGAAAACTGGGGGTCCCTGAGGACCAGGGTAGAAAAGCAGAGCCAGACTACAGCATTTCTTGCACGTGATGCTGGTTTTCACATGGATCTTGGGGCTTGCCATTTGCTCTCGTCGGTCAGTTGTAGAAATGTACTTTGGCCATTAGATATTACGTTAAAGATACAAACATACTGACAAAGACCCTGGCTTTTTAGAATCAGAAACATTTTATTCACCAAATAAATAATGTCCAGTAAATGTACCATAACACTAAATGCACAGATATCTGTTTTGATGACTTTGGTGCTGGACACATTGGCAAATAACATCATAATTTTCCTTATCAGACCTACTTGGCAGCTCTTGCAAGACTTCGGCCTTTCCATTTACCTTCCAGCAAGCCCATCAATTTTGTCAGTGTAGCTCCAAACAAACCATTTATTTACAATGTCAAGCTATGCCCAAAAACAGGTTTCTCATTCTTTAATGTAACCTATGTCTATTTTTTGTCCAGCGGATGTTCCAAGTCAAATGCCTGGTTCCATTACAGAGCATGCAGCCAAGCCCGGTCACAGCTAATGCTTAATGTGTGTTATTGCTTTGGCCTGTACAGCAATGCCATTACTTACCCTTATCCATGAATTTCTGTTGACACGTTGGCAATTTGACCAATAGCAATGCCGACTAATAACGTTTACAGGATCTAGAAAAACTGAAGATACCCACGACTGCAAACTGATTTTCCAGCACTAGCTTAGGTAGATGTACCAATCTGATCATGGCAAGCTCAGATCAAATAACCTTTGCTCTCTGAAATAAGGGTGTGCCATTACAAAATTGTCACATGCATTGTTAAAAAGGCTTTAATATTGTTGACTTAATGTTTGAGGGGGGTCGTCATGCAAATTACGTGGGGATAAAAGAAAGGAGCATACTGGATGAGGTCCGAGCTGATAATCATCTCGCCACTAACTGCCCTATAATGAATGCATTTATGTTACCATAGTAACAGAAGTGCATGCAGGAACACATAGAACATGACCACGTTCAGTCCAAGACATATTAAAAAAAAATTAGATTGCACATATTGACCCCATATATATATATATATATATATACATTCAATATTTAGTGGAGTGCTAGGGCAATAATATTAACAAAGATAAATATTTTCATAAGATCATCATCCAAAGGATATAATGAGTTACATGGTGAAAATGCTCCTACAGTGAAAGAATGAAATTCGTGTAAAACAAAGTTTTCTACTGTTACAAGTTACTTTGAGTGTGAATATTCCAATAAAGCACAAAAGGAGCTGATAAAATGAATTGAAATGAAATTTTAGATGAGCTAACATGGGGGAAAAATAGCCTTTTGTTTTAGAACGTGCTCTCATATGTTTATAGTCTATAAACTGTAATCGGAACGTACCAAAATTTGTATTTGGATGATTTCAAAATGTTCTGTGGAGACAGTAGTGATTTTGTTGTACCAGGAACATTTTAATGGAGAACAAAAGGTACAGCAGGAAACAAAAAGATGAGGATTTGTGGAGCTCCAGTTATAATCAGAGCGAGATGATTATTTTTCTGACTGGTTAAGAGTCAAGGAAAATTTCACAGTTGGCTTGTTAACACTCAATAAGGACATTGTGGGAAGCACAGGCTCTTCCGCTCTCTGAGCTAAAGGATCCCTGATGGTTTTAGTGAACGACAACACCAGCACGAGATCTGGTGAGCTGGAAGACACACGAGGAGGCGTGTTTAACTCAGACTTTACAACATTTATAGCTGCTATTCATCAAAACAAGTAATGATAGTGAATACAGCTGAGTACCACAAACCCACATTTTGGAGCACTCTATTTATGCCCCCGCAGCCAACTTTCTTCGACAACATTTGTCATGAGTCATGTTAACCACAGCAATGTGTCCATCAGCAGTGATGAGTCATGCTGAAGCATCCTCCAGCAAGATACTGAACCCCCTAATTGCTCACTCATGCAAGTCACTGTAAGGACATCAGCTAAATGCCTGAACACATAAATATATTGAAATCAAGAAAAGGTATCAATAAAAGAACCCATAACCCACATCCAATTACATCAAGAAAGAAACAATATTTTAATGCCTTCTTATGTGCTTGATACCTGATTTCTACCTCTAATGAAATGTAGGTGAGCGTGAATCTGAGGTTTTAATTATGAAAAGGTTGCCAGTCTTTGCACTTAAGCATTCAACATCAAAAAGATTTCAAGACCCACCTACACGCACTTTTCAAACAAACTAACATGCAAAATTGCTGCAGGTAGCAGATTATTTCCCCCTTTGTTTCAGAATGTTCTCTTATTTTTGGCAGTCTGTAAACTTCAGAAACTTTGGAAACTGTTTTAGCAAAAAATATCTAATTGGGTATCACTTAATCGGCTTGATTTCATTGAGAATATTCCTCAAAAACAGTACAGCAATGAAAGCAAGGCTGTCAGTGTTCATTTAACTGGGAGTGTAAAAATGAAACATGTGGTGTTTATACAAGCCCACACCCATTAGAGTTAATTTAACAATTCTGATGGTTTTCAACATCTGCTGCAGAGCCGGATCACCTCTTATATGTGGACCAACAACTCCCCAATCAATACTTGTCAACTTCAAATAACTGTCACCGAAAAATCAACAGTTATTAGCACTGGAAAATTTGCTGTGTAGAGAAATGTCAATCATATTCTGATTCATACTGACTGTGTTCACTTTGAACCAGAAATGGCAAATGTAAAAATGACATATAATAAAAGCAAACAGTCTACCTGTCAAAAAAATACATTTTCCATTGCAATAATGAGCAGTTGCGTACTTTGCCTATCTATCACCAAAGTAATGAAGACATCCATTCCAGCACACAAAGTGGGTCAGCACCAAATAATGTTTAGTTGCCTTACCATCACTCTTTTGGTGCCCATGAACTGAACAAAACTGCAGAAACAGAACAGAAAAACAATCTACACAGCGTTGGTGCATGAATGCAGGGAAACAAAGCAGACTTGAATCAAACATTTCCTTTGTTGTCGCTATATGCCTCTAGTTCAGTGTACTCTGGCATTTATGTCTTCCAGATGCTAATCACAAAAGAGCTTTAAACAGACTGTTGACTGCCGACCTGTAAAAGGATAATTCCAGTTATTTTCTACCTGAGCCTCAGTTTCCCGGCTTTTGCACAAACTTCAGCTCATACACTTTTATTTGTAGGCGACTCCACTCAAAGCATTTTGATTAAGTGAACTCAAAACACCATTTTACACCATTAAAAATCTAAATTCATTAAAATAACTAACGAAACAAATTTAAAAATGTCCAAAGAAAATCCCAATTCCCCCAAAATTAAATGGAAAAACAGAATTTAGGGGGGGGGATTTAAAAAGTAATAATTAAAATATTTAAAAAATTGGGTAATTTTTAAATGCTGCTCACACATCCTTAATTACTTCACTGGCTGTATTCTGGTGTGTTCAAGTTATATTGGAAAAGAGGAAAAGAGGGTTTCTGTTGCGTCAGCTTTGAATCATTCTTGACACATTCACTCATTGGTCCGCCCACATCCAAAATCATGTTATTTATGAACTTAAAAACAACCATAAACAGACCACAGCAGACATTTCTGGCTTTTCCTGCATATTGTTGATTGTATTCGTATTGAATATAAGTGATCATTTTTTTATTAAATAACTTGAACTGCCGACTTTGGATTACCTTCTTTACAGTTGTGCAGACGCACTTCCTGAATTTGTGACTGCCAGAAAATGGAGCCCACAAAAATTCTCCATTTTCTACTTCTAACTACCACTAGGAGGTTGAAATGTGCTTTATTTTTTAAAAGCCAGCAGATCATATTTACAGAGTATCTAATATACTTTGAATGCAGCAACAATAGTTGAGCAGTCTAGCTCATGCCCGCTAAAAATAACTTATCTAATACAAATAAATAAATAAATGAATAAAATATTAACTTTTTTTTTTTTTTTAGTA
>OMKZ01008836.1:4374-15484 GCA_900302535.1 Neoniphon sammara | reverse complement strand
GGTTTGCCCATTACTCAGAGCAGTAAGCCGTAGTCATTTGCCAGTAACTCAGATTAAAGCTCTTGTCTTCATAGTCCATCTTTTGTGCAGAGAAAACAGTATAGGACCTGAAATGGTAAATCCACCATAAAGGCATCTTCATTATTCCTTAATTTGACAGCAATGTGCCATTTTCACTGATTCTCCTGCCTCACATACGAGCGTGAAAGTTTATTTGTATAGCCCTTAAGTACTCCTTGAAATCTAGGTAACTTCTTATGATTTCACAATACGGTTCAAAATCGGAAACAGACTGATATAAAACAGTAGGCTATGCTAAAGGTTTCGATAATGGCAAATGTAAAAGAAGAAAATTCGCATTAGTAAGCGTCAACAGCATCATGAAATGTAATATTTGAATTAAATTCTGGATAAAACGTTGTTGTCACATCACACTTTTAACATGGCAACCATTTAAGACAATATAGTGACAGTGTAGGCCTAATGAGTCGGCCTACTCATTACAAAAAATAATAATAATTATAAATAAATTAAAAAAGAAACAGAAATTCAGAACTTTATAAACACTGTGAAAATAGACCATGATTTTTAGTTTATAGATATTACCAATTCGTTCAGCATAGGTGTAATCGGTCTCAATAAACCTGAGATATTTAAGTAATATTTCCCAACTCTGCGCCGTAACAGTTTTGGTACCCGGGAATACAGGCTGAGTGGAAACTCTATTTCTTCAATCTCTTGAAAGTCACACCTTGACAACTTGGGTATCATAGAAATTCCCTCTTTCCCACTTAGAAGTACCGTTCGTTTGCGCTCTAGCGGTGATTAGGATAATTCCGACAGTTTTTGAAAGCAGCACTAGGTGAAATCCGTCCCAGTTGGAGGGCGGTCCTCCTGACGTCACTCACAGTTGCGCACTTCCCCTGAAGTTCCGTATAACGTATTTGTTTACAACTTGCTTCCCGCTATATTATAAAATAGCCAGTAAAAACAGCAGACCACATGGCTCGTTAATGAGTCGTTGAAAATGATTAAGACGGAGAGGATTTTGCACTTGAAGAGTTTCCGTGGGCGGAAGGTTCGTGTTGTCCGGGAACATTATCTGAGAGAAGAAGTTCCCTGCTACAGCTCTGTGTGTCAGGCGGGCTGTGCCAACGGTAAATTCCCTTCAAAACAAAGACCTACCTCACACACTGACTCACACAATGAAAACCCATTCATTCACTCATTGTTGTCTACCTGGCGAAACATCTACCTTGTAACTAAGGGCGTGACAATGAGAGCGAAATGTTACGATAAGGCTACCGACTAAACCAAGCCGAACGAGCTAGTTGCTCGAGACATAATTGAAGACCGTTGCAACTGCATCGCGAAAATACACCGCAAAATTAAACGCAGCTTCAGCTCTGACTAAAATTTGATAGCACAATACACGATGGAGATTTGGATAGATGTAGGAGTTAAAAGTAATCAGTAATACAATAATAATACATGCTAAGTATGTTTCCTCTGACAATGGCACTCAAACTAGTGACAAGTCAGTTGACATACAGTTAATTTATGGTTTACTGCTGCTCTCCCTTGGCATGACTTTAAACAGCCGCTGTAAATGGTAAACCACATGACATTAAACAACACAAAGACATATTAAACATGTTAATTAAATATGACGTTAACTTTGAATTTGCAGTCACTCATCTATTGAAGATGATGATGCTCAGTCCAGAATTGTGTTGATATATAAGAGCCTCTTGGCAGTGAACAGCAGGTTGCCAGATGGATATCAAGTTTTCCTTTTCTGTCACAAGAGTTTCTCCTGTCCAATTCCGTGTGACAGTCAAAAGCACTCTGGATGAGCTTGTTCCTCACTTCCCAATCAGATGGCAAGGTGCTGTCAGGAGAGGTGACCCACTATGTGGTGCCCGATGCCGGGGTGGTGGCCGACTACCTGGAGATCCTGGAGTTCAGGGAGCTGCAGGGCATCGTCTTCACCCAGACCGCCTGCCAGGCTGTGCAGCACAGCAAAGGACGCAGGTACTCCAATCACACAATGTGTATATTGTATAACCCAGGTGTGTTACTTTCTAGGAAGTCCATAGACAGTCCTTTAGCCTTGCTTTCTAGATTATGATGTGTTTAAATACTGGTTGGTTGGTCAGGATTATTTTGTTCTATCAGTGTTGACTCAGGCGACAGAATATATAATCCTATTCTTTATTGTTTATTTGGACCCCATTAGTTACCTAGGCAACAACTATTCTTCCTGGGGTCCATATAGCATCATATATCTGGGGTCTATATATCATCCTATGGTCAAGACCTTTTATTCTGAAAGCTTCTTCACATTTAACCTTTAATAAAAACTTCCTTGCACTGGTGGGTAAAGAGTGCATGAAGGTCGGCCTCATTATATCAAAGCTATGCTGATCAAGCTAAATGAGACCCAGTGCATGAATTTAAATGTCTCTCTTGCACGAGCACACAAGAGAGTTTTTGACAAACTTGATGAATAGTGTAAATAAGGAGTCCCGCATGACCTTGGGTAGCGTTCCAGTTTATTCTTCATTCCTGCTTATGCGGCCGTTCTGAAATGTTGCGTCATTAATATGATGAGGCTTCACTTTTGATGATGTTAGGTCGATGTAGCTGGTTGAACATATGCTGATGCCCTACAGGGTGAGTAATTGCAGATCTCCGCGTGCCTCAGCTTACAGGACAGCCACAGGACGAAGCACTGTGTCAGTGTGTGTGTATGTATGTAAATGTGTGTGTGTGTGGGTGGGTGGTATGAGTTTTCCTTACAGTCTTGGCTCTACTATTGAACCAAAGTTTATATTGACCTGTAATTATCTTACCATCTATTTAAAGTAAAATCCACTCTGATGCTCTTTATCAGTGTAAAACAGCTACTGGTGCCTTGTATTTCTGTGCTTTGCATTCAGTAATATGTGTCAGGTTTGGATATCGGTCCATTAGAATTAAAAATTAAATTAAAGACTAAAGGCTTCTCTCTAGAGCTGCCATTTTGCACTGAAGGTCAACAGTCATACAGGGAGAAGTCCGTCACAGAAGAAGTGTTAAGATTATTGAAAGTATCTTGGAAACCTATGAAATGACACCTGGAATTCACTGAACATCACAAACCGGTGATATCCAGCAGTATAAGAGCAAACATCGGTGGGTGTTTCTTTTTTCTGTGAGCAGGCAGTACAACCGTGTGCGAAGCCTGCTCAAAGACCCCCGTCATGAGTGCGTGCTGTTTGCCAACGAATTCCAGGAGTACTCCTACTGTGCCCGGGAGAAGGGAGAGAGCCAGGACAAGTGGCAGACCAGGTCAGTGTTCACTGTCCCCCGCCCCAATGTCCTCACTCATCCTCACCAACACACCCACATCTGAAACTTCTCATCCAGCATCTAACCAGAGCCGGCAACCTGTTGCACGAACTGAATATACATTTGATCAGACGTTGAGGTTTAAAGTCAACACTAAAGTCTCTGTTTAAACTAGATGGTTTGACTACACATTATAGGGTTCGTACAAAGTCTTGAATGCTTGGAAAATGCTTAATTTCAGTCATTACACTTTCAAGGTTAGGTTTCTGTTTGAATTCAAATTTCTCCTTGAAAAATTCTTGATTTTCAACATAATCTGATGTTTCATCTACAATCACTCACGTAAAAAAAAATTTAATATTTGAAATGATCCCATTCTATAGAAATTCACGAGGATTAAATAATCATGATCAAAACTACAATCAAAGTTAATATGAACAGCTTGTAAAAAAACAAAAAAACAAAGTGACAATATACATTGATTGCTGATGGTATAAAGGAATTCTGTAAACTTTATTTTTCACATCTGCATTTAAAGTAACAATTTAGATGATAAAGGCTTTGAGAGTCTTGAAGCTGTGGTTTACGCACCTTGAAAGTGCTTGAAGAGGGCTTGAATTTTACTCTCAGAAGGCTGTACGAACCCTGACATTAGTGAGCGAAGAAGATTATGAACCTGGCTAATTTACCATCGCCATACATGTTGATGTTGTGTTGATTAATATGTAGCTATGCTGAATGAATGAGGTGGGAAAATATTATTTATTTTAAGCTAGTAAATTGTACATTGTTTCTTCATCCGTTCAGTGATCTGATTTCATGTTGCCAATGTAAACTGCACTGTTTTGTTCTCCGGGTCTGTCTGTGAAATTGATGCCAACAGCTATTTTATGGAAAACATCTAGTAGGTGGTAGGTGTAAGGGTGAAGTTGTAACTTATGTCTACATTGGAGCTATTTAAGTTGGTGCAACCATAAACATTGTAGTCATGCCCGAAGCTCACACTGAGAATTTCTGTTGCTACTATCCTGCAGTTGAGCTAAAAGTAAGACTGGTGCAGGCTGCCAATGCAGAATTATAGCACCACTTATGGCACCAAGGTCGCCTCTCTGCTGGCTCTATGTCAGCTCCGGCTGAATCTCTTTAAATGTCAAGTGCAGTAAATGTACAGGGATTTATCTTTGTGGAGTTGGACTCACTGGCAGCTTACGGGCTGTCACAGTACACACTGATACAAATGTTACAGGGCAACAGGTCCTCACACACAAGACACACTGTAGATATATGACTGTGCATTCGCTCTGCATATGCATTCAGTCTTACACAGCTGCTTCAGCAGCGTGGCGTGTAGTGAGAAGTAACCTGCTGCTCAGCCTGAGAGGCTAGCTGGTGAGTTTGAAATATTATCTCTCAGCTATAACTGGTCCACGTCTATATTATTTATAAACACTGAGCCATCATTTGGAGTTACAGTGGGATCTGAAATTTGCTTTCCATTGCTAAGTTCTGCCTTTTTAAAATCTGCTCATAGGATTCTGTAATTCATATGCCAGTCTAATTGAACACCAGATATCCAAGTTCAGGGCTTTAGCAAACAAGCTGTTTGTATTATTTGTATTTTGTACTTTAAATTATGAAGTACCGTTGTATGTGTGTACCTCAGGTGTGTGTACAGTGCAGCAGTGTGGTACCATGACCACCTGGCAGGTATGAAGCCTATTGTGATGATCACAGAGGACCAGGCTGCAGTGGCCCAGTACAGCAGCCTCAACTCTGGTGTGTACGTCATCTCCATCCAGGTACATGTCACACTTTACCACTCTAACCACGTCGGGCTCCTTTCTGTAGCCATATCACTTCTCTCTGTGCAGCGTCTATTGTTATAGTATGGTTCATTACTTTATGATACGCATAGAAAAGTGTGATCTTCTGGTTTTTTTTTCCCAATCACTAAAGGTGTTTAATTATTTTGGTGACAGTTCCAGTGAGTAGGGAGGGACGCATCAGCCTTCCATTACTTTAATTCAAACCTGTGCAATTCATATTTGCAAGCAACCACAGCAAGATGTCACAGAAGTAAATGACTTAATGTGAGAATGTTAGAGCGGATTTTCATATTAAAATGGCATTACCAAAAGCTTAGTTCTACAAAACAAGTACAAATCAATGCAAAACATCTCTCATTTTATATTATTAATAAATTTAGTCACGATTTGTATGGCTCCACTTGGCCTTACTTAATTGTTTACCCATTAAAACCTGAATCATATTCAGGCTACAGTAGCATGGATTACTTAGAGCAAAGCAGTGATTGGAAAATACCTGATCGTTTTGCACTGCCATGCCTGGTATATGCTCCATCTATCCATAACACAGCAGTGAGATGTTTGACAACTATTATGCTGTTGAAGTAGTCTAATTTTAATTATTTTCAACCTGGGCCTTGTTTTCCTCGTTTTTGCCATCATGACAAATTATTATTGTGATTTTTCCTACCTGGGGCTGCCAGCATCGGTGGATTTGCTGCTATGTTTACAGCTTATGTTGACATACTTCCACAATTTGTGGTACCAGGTGGGACATATCACAGCCGACCAAATATTCCCACATATCTGACTTGTAATCACCACTGGGAGGCTGATGTGAACAGGTGTTTACAGATGACAGGTCATATTTCAAGAACATCCAATCAACAGAGCATCAGCAGTCTGCTTGCCAGTGAGTTCATGCTAGTTCTATTATTTAATACTACATTATGCTGTTGTTATAATTTTCAGGCAGTGGGTAATCAGACTTTGAATGTGGGAAGGCCACATTGTACTGTGAGTGTTATTCTGTTGAAAGGATGTGTTTTAATCGCTTTTACAATTCAGCTGTTTGAGATTAATGCTTTGGCTGTGTGTGTGTGTGTGTGTGTGTGTGTGTGTGTGTGTGTGTGTGTCTCACAGAGTAGCACTTTAGGCAATCTGGAGGTTTGAAAGCTCTACAGTTGAGTATGTGATGAAATTTTCAGTACAATCAATCATCATGATGGCAAGGAAAATATGGCCCAGGTTGAAAATAAGCTGAATTATCCTTTAAGGAAAAACTCGATAGAAAATGTTTCCTCTCAGGGTTGGACAAAGGTTTTGATGAAGTTGTCACAAAATGACTTACTGTACTTATAATGTACAGATGCTGTTCAGTTATATAACATTCAAGAAAGAACTAGCTAGAGTGGCTGGTGTAGCATGCATGATGGAGGACTTCACTATGATTTCCACAATAGATTTTACAACTAAGGCTATATAATGCATTACAATGTGAGGAACTAAGAAGATCAATACCACTTAAATGTAGTTATATGAACTCTGTATGTAAAACTACTTGTTAAATTTGTGGTGCTTTCATTGCATAAGTCTACCTTCTATCTGCATAATTGTGCTTAACAGCCTCACGCTCTCTCAGGGTAAGATCTGCTTTTGCATTTCTTCGCCTACATATGTGTTCCTGTTTTGCTCAGGATTATTTGCAGAACTTCTGGCCGGAGCTGCAGGCAGCCCATGAGCTGTACAGCTCCATTTCCCAGGCGCTACAAGAGAAAGAGAGCGAGGTTACAGAGAGAGAGTATGCCGAGCATCTGCCTGCCGAAGTTCTCGAGGCCGGTATCAAGTCTGGACGATACATTCAGGTAAAAATCCACCCATCTGGTGAATCTTTTGTTAGGGAAGGACCTCCAATTATAAAGCCAAGCAAGAAATCAAGGCAAGGCTTTGATATATATTTAAGAGCAAAGACTAATGTGCAGGACTGTACCTGACTCTTTATGTTTCATTTGTTTATTAAATTCACAGACTTTCTGGCAATCAGAAAATGCATTGGCACAAGTTTCAACATCGATAGATCACATTAATAATAATCAAAGCAGTGATAATCAATAAGAGTCAAATGCAACAGAGCTATATAAGCATATGAATGAGCTTTAAAAATCTATACACTTTATTAAGACAGATGACTAAAGATTTTAATTGCTGGCCGATTTGAATTGCAGACACAGTATGCATTGCTACCATGCAGCTTTGTCGGAGTAATGAGATGGAATAATGAGACAGCATTTTTATTCCCTTTATTTATAATTTCCTACTGTAATGTAATCCCTGGGCATTTAGTGAGATTCTATCTTGTTTCATTGTCATACTGCAATTCACATTGACTGTGAATTGAAATGCTGCTCGACTCAAGAATTTCAATCAGCTGAGGGGGTCTGTGATAGATGACTAAAGTTTTTTGACTTCTAAAACCAGTCATGATTGAAATTGGCTTTACCTGTATATAGTCTAGGAAGCCTGAGAAGGAATGCAGATTACATTACACAAGAAAGAGGGAAAGAGGTAAAATGAATTTTTTCCCTGTACTTAAGAATCACAGATTAGTCTTCTGGCTTATGATGGCATCATGCTCATGTCATCTCCTCTAATGGCAGCACATGTAAAATAGTGTCAGACAGACATTGTAGAGTCATGGAGGTGGGAGCTGCCCTGTGTAACCTCAGTCTTCACCCAGCCAGTAAGCAACTCCAAAATGCCAGGGGCTTGCTCAAAGGCCTCCTGAAGGGATAGACGAGTGATACTCGTTCACCTCACTTGACCAGATGTTTTGGACTGGACTGGAGGAGACCCTTTAATCAATATATATGATAATTTTCTCTCTCCATTATCAGGGCACTCTGAATGTCAACAAGCACCGCGCCCAGTATGAGGCTTTCATCAGGATGGAGGGCTCCACCAACAAGAACACAGGTGCAAAACAGCAGGGACCAGCACTTTTTCTACCATTCATGTTGATTAAGGACCACTGGCTGCAAACAAATGAAGCACTTCCATTTAACATGTACTGCAAACAGTAATTAAGTCTGGCCAACTTTGCAGCTTTAGTGATTGGATCTTGTTTATTTAACTTTTTAACTCATTCTCCTGTTCCATTCTCTTCTTTGTTGCTTGTCCACCTTAGAGCTGAACAGTGACGTGTTGGTGTGTGGCGGTAAGAATCGCAACAGAGCTGTGCATGGTGATGTGGTTGTAGTAGAGTTACTGCCAAAGAGCGAGTGGAGAGGGAAGACTACAGCACTGACTGAGGGGCAGGGGGAGGAAAAAGTTGGAGAGGAGCTCCAGAGTCAGCCAATGCCTACAGGTGGGACACTCAACACAATACTGATCCAGGGGAGTCTTTATTCATGTCTGTATTATATCTGATTCATATACTGCATGTGAGGAGAATGTGCAGCCATTGAAAGTACTGAACAAAGATATGACTCGTACCCAATTATCTATAGTATATCATCCTTTAATAATATGCATCTGTTTTCACAACATTACTTATTAACCATGCTGAGCGATGGATCCTGGCTCTGTTTTGGAGCTGGTTGCTGCAGCAATGCCAGCACATGACTTCAGACTATATTATTAACCAGTTGCTCTCATATCGATATTCCCTGCCTCCAGGCCGGGTTGTGGGGATCCTGCAGAGGAACTGGAGGGACTACGTGGTGACTTTCCCCCCCAGGGAGGAGACTCAGTCCCAGAGCAGGAACTCCCAGCGCATCCTGGCCGTGCCCTGGGACCAACGCATCCCCAAGATCCGAATTAGCACGCAGCAGGCTGATGCTCTGCAGGTCTGATTTTTTTTTTTCTGCCTTGTTGTTAATTTTTGGCCTGCTTAATCATTCCGCTACTCGCCCACCTACTTGGAAGGAAACAGACTAATTAAAAAATTCCCAACATGTAAAGCAGCTCTTGTAATCTGATATTCTGGTTTTCAAGGTTGAGTCATTGTCATTTAGCCAATGACGCAAAAGGGCAAATCTGAGCTGCATAATCGATCTTGAATTCAAAATATGGCTAAAAATCAAGCATTCTAATAAACTTAGTACAGTAATGATTTTGATATTAGGATCAAGTGTGTGGAATACAAATCCAGTGAACTACAAATAAAAAAACAACAACTAATAAGCCTTGGTGGATAAAAAGCCTACTGTGTCGACATTATGAAAGATTTTTGAAAGTGGCATAGCATAGCAGATTTGAAATTTCAGACAAGTTCAACTTAAGTCTCCTTAGGCCTGCCAGAATACCCAGAGGCTCATGATGAGGCTTTGAAATCGCTAAAATATAAAAATGTACAAGGCCATGCAAGTCTTATGGGTCTCTGGGAGCCCAAAACTCAATAAAGAGTGAACAGGTTGGGAGTATTTTGGTGGCACCCAGCAGCTTTGGCCATAATATCTGAGATAAGGTTTGAAATAAACATTGCAATGGCCAGTGTTAGCTAATTTAAACCCTTACCCCTCCCTACCTTCTTCCTCCAGGACCACAGAGTGGTGGTGCGCATTGACTCATGGGAAAGCACTTCGCTGTACCCTAACGGCCACAGTGTGCGGGTGCTGGGTCGGGCCGGGGAGCTGGAGACAGAGGTCCAGACCATCCTCATAGAGAACTGCATCCACGTACCCCCTTTCTCTGAGGCCCAGGTCTGTGGGAAAGCTTCGGCCTGTGAGATGAAACCACATTTTAAGTACAGTTAACACAAAAACTACATTCAGAATTCAATGGAACTAACTGATGTTAGTCCTGATCTTTCACCTGACACCTTCTGAAATATCAAAGTACATGTGGGAGGACATGTTTCACTGTTAATTACAAAAGCAAAATTGCCAGGTTTGAATGTGCAGAGCGGGCTTAAAGCTGTTAACATCTTAAAAAAAGAAACCAAAAACAAAAGAATCTGGATAGACATTAGTATTTTTCATGGCTACACTAATTCACATACTTATTGAAGGCCAACTAAAAGAGTAATAGAGTTGCTACCAGATATTTCTAACATTCACTTTTCTCATCAGAGAACACAGCCAACCCTCACATTAAATCATAAATGCAAGAAAATGACAGTACCTAAAAACAAGAATCATTTGTTTCCTAACTTGCAAGTACAACATATAAGTTTACAAAGTGTGATTGCACATTTATTAAAAGTCAGGTCAAGTTTATTCATATAGTCCATCACAAGGATTTTTCAAAGGGCTCTACATACAATATTATACATGTCATATACAATATTACTTCATATACAGATACATATATGCATATAGATAGTATATACACATAATGCAATACATCACATATATGTCTGTGTACTGTATCAAATACCAGACACACTACATCTCCTACATACTTATGTGGCAAGTTCGTTGTAATCCTTCATGACACTGATTGTGGAAACTTGGCCAAACAAGAAGTGTGATGACACTGCCACCTACAGGAACATTTCAGCCTTCAAGGATGTAACATTGTACCAATTTTACAGAGTCCATGAGTGTTGCCTTGGTGAAACAGGAGGGCACATACTTGATTTTGTTCCTCTGAGAGCTGCTCTGCACAAATGTTTGCCTGTTCACTCACTTCATATGAGACAAAATTAAACAAGCTGTAAATCGACGTCTACTCAAAAAATGTTTAACTACATTTGCCATATAAAGACAATTTATTTGTTTATTTTATGTAAATTTCACACAAGAAATTATGCGCACATGTCCCATTACTTTGGTTCTAGGGTAATGTGCAGCTACATTTTTGAGTTTGTGTGTATCTGATGTTCAAGAAGACTGTATTGAACATTGTGTGTCTGTATTCAGCTAAGAGAGATGCCAGTCAACACCCCTGAGAAACCGTGGGGGGTGGACCCCGGCCAGGCGGCAGTGCGGCGGGACCTCAGGGACACTCACCTGGTGTTCAGCATCGACCCG
>OMKZ01008833.1:1398-18051 GCA_900302535.1 Neoniphon sammara | reverse complement strand
TGGCAAGCTGTTATGAAGTTGCACATCTAATAGCTTGCCTGGTGTGCAATAAATTCTTACAGTGTCCACTTTCTGGCAACCAGATAAGTTCAGGACAAAGTAGTTGTGTATGTAAAGAAGAGGGTGTGTTTACAAATACTTGGAGGTTTGGTCTGTTGTCCCTATCCAAAGAGTGGATCGCACTATTTTTTTGCAGGAAGTTTATGTAAGTGATGTGGGAATCTTAAATGTGATGTGGTCCTGAGCCTCGAGTCCCACAGACTGTGTTTGACAGTAAGTGAGGAGAGGGGAGTTGGTTATTAGGCTGTCCAGAGTAGGAATAAGCCACTAGGGCGGGGTCATATGATGCATGCAGTGTGATCCTCTCCAGGCAGAACCTTGAAGTTAAGGAGTCTCTTGAGCATCATGTGATAAGCAACATTTAGAACAAGAGCACTTGTATGTCACTGTGTGTGTGTGTGTGTGTGTGTGTGTGTGTGTGTGTGTGAGAGAGAGAGAGAGAGAGAGAGAGAGAGATGCACAGACTAGCCCTCTCAAATGTTCTGGGCTGTTTCCTGCAACTTTTTTGTTTGTTTTTGTTGTTATTGTTCTACTGGTACCCTGCCTCTCTCTCTCTCTCTCTCTCTCTCTCTCTCTCTCTGCCCCTTACACTGAAGTTGAGTATTTATTATTATCACATTTCAGTAATAGAAAAGGGTTTACATTTTGATTAGTATATGGCATATCTGGAGTATACACTAATGTTAGCATTTGTTTTTGTTACTTTATGTAATAAAGTAATTAGGTGGAATTTTCAGTATCAAGGAAATGATTAAGACTGCTGCTGTGTAGTAGCAAGTGTTGAAAAGTAAGTCGGCGTCCATGTAGACCTAGTTAATCTGCAAAAAGATGCAAGTACAACTGCAAAAGATGCAAGTATATACATCTAAGGTTAACTATGCAAAATAATTTCTAGTTTGCTTTGTCTATATTTTCAGTGTCTCTTGTCTCTCAGTGGGGAGTCACTGGTCCTAAGACAGGGTATGGAGGACACAGTGTTATGTTTGCATGCATAACACACCATAATGCTCAAGTGTGCTAGGTCTGAACAGGTATCTGTGAAATGAGCCTCAGCTCCTTGTTGCTGGTTGAGTGTGGGTGTGAAGAGTGGCCTCCAGCCTGTCTGTAGTGTTAACCCCTGGCTGGGACCCACTGTAACAAGGCCTGTGGCACTCAGTTGTCACAGCGTAGTGCTTTGTTTTTTAATTGCTATGGCATTAATGGAAATGGTGGGGATTAGTAGGCTGTAAGCATGAACAGAGAAGGTCCTGGTTGTTTGAGGTTTGTGCGCATGGCACGCTTCACATCCTTATCAGCTTGATCGCTGTGGGCCCGCCCTGATCCCCAGAGACAGGTGCAGACCAGGGGTCCAGAGGCCCACACCCGGGAGCGCTATTTTCCACAGAGCAGCTGGAGAGGACGACATGGCAACCCACTTTGGTTCTTAAGGTAAACGGGTGGTTAGTGTGGAGGTGTACGGGGATCCTCTCCTGTCTTCTTTTCAGCTTGGGGAAGAACGCAGAGAGCTGCTGCAGTAGTATGGAGAGCTGAGTCCAGGCCCACAGGAAGAAGCAGGGCGGACGGACAGTGTGAGCTGCAGCAGGAAACAGAGGAGCAGGGCAGGTCCAGCCCAGCCTTAGCTCTGTACAGTTGATCTTCGGCTCCACTGCACTGTAAACTCATCACAGCTGCCCAGGATAGTTCCAAGTCTTGCCCCCCAAGACTCAGTTCGTATCTCCATATTCTGGATTTCCCTTTGGTTAGAAGCTCCCTGGACTAACCGCAGTGGGACTCGACACAACCTGTCAGCCTGCCTGCCTGCCTCCAGCCTTGTATGATGTCTGTCCTGCACAGGCTGGCAGGGAGGCTTTTTCAACGAGCAGGGCCCTGTCTGGGGGATGCAGGCAGTGGAGAAGGCAGACATTATCAACCACAGGAGGAGCTAGAGCCCTGCTGCCGGAGTGAGTTTTCAGTCTGGGGCTTGAGCTGGACACGAGCAGGGGTCGGGGGTGGAGCCCTGGCCCATGCTGAGACCCATAGGCTCGGCCAGTCGCAGACTGAGCTTAAGGCAGGGTTGTGTTGTTTATTGGTCAGATAGGTTTAACAGACAATCATCCTATTTGTCTTTTTCTTGTTATTGCATGTTTATGCTTTTCACTTAAGACAGGACTAGGTTTGTTGGACGGATCTTTCATATTGGCAACCTTTGGTTGTGCTGCTGTGCATGGCCAGCAGCACTAGCATATGTGTATGTGCAGGAGCAGTGCTCCTAGACACACATACACACTCACACACACCATTCTTTTTCATCCCGTTGTTTGTCTCTGATCTGTTGCCTATTGTTTTCTAGTTACACCAAAGTTCCAAGGAAGGGATTTGTCAGTCACTGTGTAAGTGTCTGTCAGGCACCGTGCTCCTATCAGCATTAATCTGTTGAAGATTGTAACAACAAACCTATCCCCTGCACACAACAGACTTCACTGTTTGGTCAGCAAACCTCTTGCCTTATTGTCCACCTCAATGTAGCTCACTTGTAAATTGATCATGAAATGATTGGCTGCTTGATAACTTGAAAAAGTGACCTGCACTTAACACATTCCTTAAATATTTGACCAAGAAAGTGCCCACCTTGCATTATGGCATAAGAGATAATTATATCTGATTCTGTGTGTATGAATTGGGCCATAAAACGAAATGGCAGTCTGTCAAAGTGCAACTTTCGTCCTGTCTATAAATATCTGTGTGGTTCATGTCCTGCTCCACACGCGGCTGGCTTGTATAACAGGGGCAGGTTTGTGTTTGTATCGCTCAGCGCTTCCTGTCTCCAGTTAAAGGGGCTTTGTTATAATAAGTGTACACTGATCACCAGTGGACCTCACTGTTCAAATACCAATCAGCCATGTCTGATAAATTTAGAGTGCTGAACTGTCAAGTTGTGCTGACACACCGGCAGAGAAAGGTCCTGAGATGCAAAATACAGCAGTAAGCAGCAGAGAATTGAGGACGGAGTTCAGGCTGTGGGATAGGATGTTGGCTTTAAGCACAAGCTTCCTTTGGATTCTCACATCAACAGGGGTGGTGTGCATCCTCAGTTTCTGTTTGTCTGCTAAGACTATTTGACAGCCCATCTGTTGTTGAACTGAACTACTTAGTTTATATCAGTCAGTTAATGCCTTACAGTGGGATAATAGCTCATTTTTTATTGGTGGTCGGTTAACAACAGATAACTCACTACAGCAAAAACTTAACCAGTGGTTAGTTGATTGTTATTATTAATCTCCCACTTTCACACACCCATAAACATGATCCCTGCATACATACAGCTCTGTTTGCCCTCTTACTGTGCTGTCTTATGCATTGCAGCTGTAAGCTGTCTGAGCAAGGCCTGATGTGGACTGGGATCTGGTTTGGCGCGCTTCGCAGTTAAATATCGGTCATAGCGCCCCAATATAACCCATCTGTTCCTGCGTCAGAGGCCCAGGGGAGAGATGTAGGATTGATTTTTGGAGGATCGATGCAGCACTGGCACAGCAGAGACTCTCGGGTGCATTTGGGGAGGGAGCAAAAGTTTCTCTGTGGCTTGTGTGTCCCTGCTTTGCTGGTGTCTCTTGAGACAGCCACTTTTATCTTTGAAAAATACCCAGTTCAACTTGGAAAGAGTTTCATCACAGCTGTGACATCTGATTGGTTCTGCTAATTAGAGAAAGTTTGGGTAGCATCTACATGCCTCCAGTTGATCTCAAGAGTCTTGACTTAGGCCTAGTTTTCCATAGGACTTCCTCTCTGGGTTGGATAAATATAACATTTAGTGTTTTGGTGACGCCCCTCCCCCTGGTGACCATGCCCCTGTTTAGATCAATATATAACCATCCTCTGTGCGTGTGTTCATGTGTGTTTGCGTGTATGTGTGCGTACATGTATGTGTGTGTCTGTTTTGACAGGAACAGCAGATAGTACGCTGTGTGCAGAATAAATATTGATACAAACCAAGCGAGGGTCCAATTGATCTGTGTGAGTGTAACAGGAGCAGTGCCTTTGTGGGCACTATGTGTGACTACACACTGGAGGTGGATGCCGCTTTCTGAGCTTGATGGCCCAGCAAAGTGACAGTCACAGGACAGACTGAAGACACCCTGCTAGCGAGGAGACTCGACTGCTTACGTGGATGAGTGGGGCTGCGGATTTGACAAGGGTGCTCTCAGAGAGGGGGAGTAGGTCATGAGTCAGTGGATGTGAGGAAGAGGACCAGGAAGACGAAGAGGGGAGACTTCGCAGGGCTAATGTGTGACAGGAAGAGCTCCAGGAGGCATGCAGGGAAGAGGGAGTCATCCTCGCGCTCTAGTGAATCAGGGTCGCGCTCAGCAGAAGCTGCAGCAGCAGAGGTGCCCATAGTCATCCCAGATGGTAAGGATTGTGTGGGTACTGGACAGTCTGGGTGTCGAGTTATGGCTGATCACCTCCCACTGTGGTGGTAGTCATGGCAGCCAAGCCTCCTAAATCTAATTATAAAGAGAGAATTCCTCAGATACAGCTGTTGATTTAGCCGTGGAGCCCCAAGCTTGGTTTGCAGTAGCACCCGTGCTCTTCCTCCGAACAGCTCTATAAGTTTTGACAGGAATAGTTCCATTCGCTGCTCTGCTTGGAAGTAGGAATTGAGCAACTTTCACGGGAAATGTTTTCTCCCTGGTGGCCATTCTGCTTCCACTGCTCTCGATGGGAGCAACCGTGTTCTCGGCATGTTTATGCGAACTTTGGTCTTTGGCATTCCTGCTGGCTTTCTCCCATCCTATTGTTGGAGCTGCTTGTCTCTTGGGGATTTGCAGGAAACCGCATTAGCTATTAAGCTTTTGTTTAGTTTTATTTCTGTGTGTATGTGTGTGTGTGTATCTGTGAGAAAGTCACACTGAAGTTAAAGTTTGATTACAATTAATCTAGATTGTTGATATGTGACAATGGCACATTTTTTTTTTCTTTAAACATTTGTGTCAGTTTTCTGGTTTGTGTAGTTTCTACTCTACAAACCCATATCAATAAGTTGGTGAATAAATTTGCTACGTGCTTTCACTATTGACAGTTGGCTGGTTTAATCTAAATTTGGCCCTGGGCTGTATTGCATGATTACAGTGATGACCTGGGTAGATACAGATCCCACATTATCATGAGAGCCTTAACATGATTTATGTTCCCACAGTTTTTGATTATTTCACTGATGACTTAAATATAATTAAATCTCGTAAATTTGTGAGCATTCATGTACATAATTATTAATCATTTCTGTTTTGATTTTAGCTCTCCAATCTAGAAATCTCTTCTAGACGGGGAAGCACACAATGCAGATCTGTGCTCTTTAAACAGAAAGCATGAGATTTATGATGATCTTGCGTGATGTTCGCTGTGGTAGTATTTTTAGCCAGGGCTTAAAGTTCTCAGGCACCATGCCTGATTTCAGGCACACGGCCCTTTTAGTTTCATAAAACACTTAATTGAATACAATGTTCACATTTCCCCTGGACAACTTCTCAGGCACAGAACCTTTTCTTGCTTTTTAGCACCACAATAAACCACCAGTAGGTCAGCAGTTCAAATTGTTACCGTCTCGCCTATTCAGTAGTTTTATGTTTGCACCTTCCTCCACCATCTTATATCCCAGGCTAAGAGTGGAAACAGCAGCTAGGCAGCGTCCTTAACATAAGCGCACAGATAGTAGGGAGGAATGAGGAAGGACTGATTATCTGCATGTTCCCACAGAGCACTGTGATTAACCCCATAAAGATAAGGGCAAGAAAACTGAACTTCTGCATATATCTGTGTGTGTGCAAAGCTTCTAATGTCTGCACAGTCACACATGTCACTTGGTCTGTATAAGCATGTATGTGTTTGTCACTTAAAATGTCAAGTCAGTAGCTCCCACAGCGCAGGACTAGCTGTGCTCTAGAAACTTTATAGCCCTGTGTTAACTGGTAATTGTCATTTCAAAATGTCTCATTGAGAAGTGGAAGAAGCCTGACTTTTAGTTCAGGGTGAACATGCCCTCCTCTGACGCAGCGTTACTCCAGTCTGACCCAAAAGGCCTCAACATCAGTACAATTCATTTACATTCACTTCCAGCTTGAGTTCCAGTATAACCTTGGAGGAAATCTTGACCACATGTAGACTGTGCAGCAAGCAGCGGCTGGTCAAAAACATGTTCTGACACACAACCTTCATCCTCTACACAGAACAAACAGGTTATACATGTAAAACAAACAATCAACAGGTACTCAGTTCAGTTTTGTTGTTAAAATGAACTCAGAATGTTTTAGAAATGGTCCACTTCATGTCCAAAGCCACTTTTTGCCATAGTGTGCAAGTGCTGTTATCCACAATCATGTAACATGTGCCACTGCTGCCTCTAGCACATATAGGCCAAATTACAAATCGAGTGATATGTGGATCAAACATGCATTATCACACTGGACAAGGCCCCAATGCTGTATCACACAAGGCTGTTTATTGGGTTTGTGTGACCCTCATGTCACTTTTATTTTAAAATTTGATCTTTGCATGCTGTAGGCAGTGCTAGGTCACACCACAGGGCTGCAGCAAACAGTGCTCGCATTCTATGTTAATTTTAACAATGAAATCAAACTTTCTATATATCTTTTTAAAAAAAATTATCATTTTTTTCACATATCTGTTTTGTATTTATTCAAAACAAAAGGCATTATAGTTATGACCAGCCGCTTCTTGCTACCAGTATGTAAGATTTCCTACAAAGTTACGCATTAGTCGTGCCTGATCTCAAGTGAATGTAAATGAATGAAAGCAACATCTTGAGGCTATGCAGACTCAGCTTACCTGAGTCTACATTATGAAACAGGGCAGTATTAGCCTTTGGGTAAACTTCAGGATCACCCTAGGCTGAGGCATTGTTGAAAAGCACTAGTGTGTATTTTCAGTTACTGTAACTGTGAGTGTTCATGTAATAAATTTAGCCCAGAGTTGATTCGTCTCATGTGCTGTCATGGTTGGAGTAGAAATAGTCGATAGGGCTCAGTCAAATCAGTCTGGTACTGGCTGAAGAGAGTGACATGAACACAGACAATCAGACCGCTGGTACATATTAAAGTTTATGTGCACGCAGAGACACAGCTTTTGCTACACTCAATCACAGATAGATCATATTTATTCCTCTGCATTATATTTTAGAGTATGAATCTTGGGTATTGGCTGAGGCAAATGTCCCTAAAGATCATGCTTGGTAGTCAGCAGTGTGAAATGGATGAACTTGTTCTAATGAATTTGCACTTTGTTTCTAATTACAGTGAAGGAGTTTCTTGCCAAAGCCAAAGAAGATTTTCTCAAGAAATGGGAGAATCCAGCACAGGTGAGAGAGAAAGAGAGAGAGAGAGTAACTTCTGTTTTCACATCCTTGTTCACTCTTTACAGGCAGACTCATGCAAGTAGTCCCGCCCATGTTTATTTCTTTTTATTGGACGGGGCAGTACGCCCTCTGTTGGACTGATGTGGAATTTTTTTATGTGATAAGATTGCACTTCTGAAGTGGGGACCATGAACTAATGATAACTAGAATAATTCCTAAGTTTGCTTTTGTAAATATCTTGATTTACATGATATTAGATTTTAGTTGAGGCGGTATTATGTAAGGTAAATTGTAAACCAGGGCCAGGCTTTGTGTGTTAGTTTTTTGCTAGTTTGACTCTCAGTTTATTGACACACTCTTCTCCCCTTCAGCAAACTGCGGCATTGGACCACTTTGAACGTTTGAAGACCTTAGGCACAGGTTCATTCGGTCGAGTCATGCTCGTCAAGCACAAAGAAACGGGCCAGCATTTTGCCATGAAAATACTTGACAAACAAAAGGTACGGTACTTTGAGAAGTGAGCCAAATATGACCAATATGGCCAGAAGTACTGCTCAGTTTATGCTTGACATGTGCAGTCCAGGCTCTATTTCTGAACATGAACATCTCTCTTAACTCAATTTCAAGAGCTCACATGTTATTTTATGGCCTCAGGAGTCAGGCAGTCTCCATGGGTATTTGTATGTATGAACAACTCTCTATGCAACCAGAAACCAGAGACCCAAAACTGATCTGCAATGGCATGTTCACAAGCATACAGCATGGAGCTGCTCCATTGACCACAAAATGGACTTATTTCTTCGAGACACAATGATTGCATCAAATTTTACGTTTAGGGCTTAAATGATTCCTCAAGAAACTCAATTACTAAAAATCCTCCACTGAAATTCTCTTCTTGAAGCTTTGTTTCATGATGATAATTACTGTCACACAAAATGCTGACATTGTGGGCACATGTGGAAAATATGATTTGGAAATGGGAAACTCACAGCATAGTCAACTACATCTTGAAATTCTTCATCCAAAAAAATGGCTGCAACTGTGATTTCTAGTTTTTTTTTTGTTTTTTTGTTTTTTTTTTTGTTTGTTTTTTAAACAATTATTTACCTTGCCTTGTTTACATTCTACATGCTGCATTCACAGGATGTTGGACCGAAGAATATCCATCTTGTAAATTTCCAGCTTGTGATGACATGGTATTCACGGTGCCACCTCAGGATAAATTGCAGGGGAAATAATTGAAGAGGAAACTCCACAGGGTATAGCAAACAAAAGAACATCCATTTTCCTGAGTTGGCACCATGAATGCCATGTTGTCAAAATTCACAGGACAGAAATTTTGAGGTCCAAGTTCCCTTGAATGCAGCATGAGATGTCCTGCGTTTGTTAGTGTCAGACGAGGTCACATCCACTACAAAACAACTAACCCAGACCCCTACCTGACACCAAGCCGGTGTCAGACATGAGTGTTGGGGCTGGGCTTCCAGATACGGATCCAATCACAATTATGACATCGTCAGCTCAGGCCTGGTGGCTAGTTATGACGTCCTTAAGTTAGCTAACCGTAGGACTTATTAAAGAAAATAGCCACAGCAAAAAAATATGGCAGAAAAATTTGTGAAACCTTTTAGCCTCATTCATATTTGTTATTGTTATACACAGGTAGAGGGACTCCTACGCACAATAAAAAAAAACAAAAGTTTTTCTTATCCACTTAATTAAGGGATAATCTGTAGAATACTCCATTACAACAATAATCGATAGCTGCAGCCCTTAAGTAAATGTTAGATTATGATAATATCAGGTCTAAACCAATAAAATAAACACTTACAGTATTAGTCATCCAGTATACTGTCACAGTTACCCCGATCTGTGATGCCATACCTGCAAGCAGCTCTGGAGAACAACAGCACAACTGTGACAGCATCCACGATGATTTTTCCAGGGTTATGCATATATTTCCGTATTTCCTGACTGAGAAACACTATTACTGGAATAGCAGTAACGCTTGTAAAAGTTTATGCAAAAATCCCGTAGTGCCATAAATATACTATCCAGTTTTCAGCCTGCACATCTTGTTAATGGCTGAACTCTTGCTTTGGGATGGAGGTCCTCATGTTCAAATGCCATCCAGACAGTCCTAGGACATACGAATAACAATCAGTGATTTTTTTAATCAAGTAGTTTTGCCTTTTATTTTGGCTTCTGTAGTATGTTCTGGCCAGCCATTCTGACTCCCCTCTTTGTCTGAATAAAAGCTCCTGTCCTGTTTTCCCCTCAGGTGGTAAAGCTGAAGCAGATAGAACACACTCTGAATGAGAAACGTATCCTGCAAGCTGTCAGCTTCCCCTTTCTGGTGCGACTGGAACACTCTTTCAAGGTATGCATTGAATACTTAACTCTCTTCATCGTATGTGCATGTTCTGCTCACTTTTTGCATGTGTGTGCAGGATGGTGATCCTTTGCTTGTCTCCCTGCAGGACAACACTAATCTGTATATGATAATGGAGTATGTTCCAGGCGGTGAGATGTTCTCACACTTAAGGAGAATTGGCAGATTCAGGTGAGTGATCTTTCAGTTAACCCAACCAAAATATTTCCATGCGCCACTGGGTTGACAGTAAATATTATGGCTCAGGGCCTGACCTGCTGACCTGTCTTGCAGTGAACCACACGCCCGCTTCTATGCAGCCCAGATTGTACTTACCTTTGAATACCTTCACTCGCTGGATCTCATCTACCGAGACCTGAAGCCGGAGAATCTGCTCATCGACCAGCAAGGCTACATACAAGTAAGGCATTGCACGTTTGTTTTTGTCCAGCCATAAAGAGCAGTCGTAGGCTTTTAAAATTGTGCTTTAGCAGTGCATGGCGAGTAGTCCGAACTGTCCACTCTGTGCTTTAGGTAACGGATTTTGGATTTGCGAAAAGAGTGAAGGGTCGGACCTGGACGCTTTGCGGGACCCCGGAGTACCTGGCACCAGAGATCATCCTCAGTAAAGTAAGTGCTCAGCTTGGAAAGCAAGTCAACAACAACACCAAAAAGAGTTGTCACTTCAACATATGAGGCTTGATGCTCGATGTTCACGTTTATAGAAAATCGTTCTACTACAGCGTGATGTAAGATACAGAACTGTGGCACCATCTGTCGCTTACTGTCCATACGCACTTTCTAATGTTGGTGAGTAATTGTTTGGGGACATATCTGACTGCCCTCTATTTCCTCTCTCTGTCTCCCAGGGTTATAATAAAGCAGTGGATTGGTGGGCTCTGGGAGTGCTGATTTATGAGATGGCTGCTGGCTACCCCCCCTTCTTTGCAGACCAGCCTATTCAGATTTACGAGAAGATTGTATCAGGGAAGGTGAGTGCGTGGAAGGTTACTAGAACAGTTGGTTTAAAAAAAAAAAATCCCTTTTGATTTTCAGATTTAGTTTGACTCTCCCAACAGAGCAGAGGCTTGATTAAACAAGATTCTGTGCAGTTCCTCTGTGAATTTGTAGCTTTGCAAGCTTCAGTTAGCAAGCTAAAACATTTCAAAATCCATTTTAAAAGCGCATAATCCACACGAGACAGGGCTGTGCACCGAGAACACAAAGTTCTACCTTTTGGTAGATAAAATATGTATTAGTTTACATTCAAAACAGTGAGTTGTCTGCAGATTTGATCATGATTTGTCATAGATAATATAAACGGAGTTATTCCTTCTGAATGCAGGAAAAGGATTGTGGAAGTTGTGTGAAAAAATTTGCATCTTAGGGGTAAAAATTTGAAGGTCACGTTAGATTTTCCCAATAATGACACATTTGCTCCCCGTATTAAGTGGATTTTGCTCAACACACAGCAGAGGTGATTTCTTGAACATATTCGCAGGTCTTGTAAACTCTTATAAGATTTGATAGCTCACATGTACAGAAGAGTGAGGTGTCTGATGCCTGACTGACTGGCCTTAATTCTCCTCTTGATGCCCATGGCACTGTGGCAACAGCAACAGTGAGGGAAAAAAGGTCTTTACTGTTGTTACTTGCTCTGTCTCCTTACAGGCCCACCTACATAGTCTGATTTTCAGCAGGATTTTTCTCTGTTAAGAAACAGACAAAATGCACTCACAGACTCACTTTCTGAATAAATCCTGAGCTTAAAATTATTGGTTCTACCTGATTTTATTCACAAATTCTTAATCTTTGAATGTCTAGTACTTAGACCAAATGTTGTAATACAGAAAGAAAATTTCGGCTCAGTACTGTATGGTTCTTTTTCCTGTCCAGTCTGAACATTGGTGTCTCTCCCTTTCAGTCATAGCCTTTAATGTTGCAAAGTTGAGCCAATGTAGCTGAATAGCTAGAAGTAATGCTATGCAAAAGTCATAATGTTATGAATTTTTAAAGTTAATAAATGTAATACAAAATCTTATTACATTTTAGGCTGAATGCTGGTTCACAAATTGAATCGTTAATATCTTATCTCCCGTTGTAATGTCAGCTCAGTTTTGTCCAGTATTTACTGTCTTAGTTGATGTACCAAAACTCAGAATTAGTCAATTGGATGTTGCATATCCTGCTACCACCACTAGCAGAGCTGTAGTTCCAAACATGGGTTTAACTGTGTGTGCCTTATATACTAAATCACTGTTTTGTCACAGGTTTAAAGCAACAAAAACACTGAAGACTGCAGCAGAGAGGAGTGAGGGAGATGAACAGAACAGAACAGCAGAGAGAAAGGCTGAGACAGATGAACAGAGGAGAACAGCAGTCACATCCAGTGGCGAAAGGCAATAGGAAAAACAGAGACACTGAGCAGTATAGAATAGAAACAGAAAAGTTTCAAAATTATCTGCAGAAAATGATGTGATCTTAACTTTGTGGCACGTAACAGCCCAGCAGTCACATGCTGGTCTTAACTGAAGCAGATGCTGTAATTGGTTTGATTATTTAAATATTCAGAAGGTTTTGTTGTGTCTTATCATGAAATGAGTTCGTGAAGGGAAATCAGTTTTTGAGATGAAAATTGTTCATCCAACTTGAAAATAAGTTATCTTAGTTTGTTTGGATATTAACATTGGCTTTGTGTACAAAAGACAAAAATACTGTGTAAAGTGTAAATTTAATTTCACATAATAAGGCTCATTCCATTAGAAAACTCTATGACAAAACTGATCAAATTATAGAAGTGTAGTCTTGATGTGCTTCAAAATTGGCATGGGAATTAAAATTTGCCATTTAAATCATATTGATTCAGTTTCTCATTGTAAACAATATGAACCTTATGGGGCCAAACCCAGAATGACCTAACAGAACTACCATCTTCTATGTCTGCTTGTCTTCAAAACACGCTGTCTAACTGTCCTGGGTTTTGGAGGTTTAGCATTTGAAGTACCATCAGAGTGCAGGTCTTGTGCTTTTAATATAGATTTCATTGCACAGCCGTGTTGCAAAGTTTTGATGGGATGTCAAAACTCGGATGCTCAGAACCACACCCACACACAGTATCTTGTGTTTTCACAAGCTCATGAGATGCAACACACTGCCGGTTAGTTGTGTCTTGTCCAGTGTGCCCAGCAGCACTGTGGCAGAGGAGGGCACATTTTTCACTGGACGGCTTTTAGTTTCCCTTTTTAATCAGAATATTGGATGAAGCCAGTGTTACCTTTTATAAAACTGTCTGGTTCCTGGCTTTGACATGAATTGATGTTGGCCCTGCCTCGTGGCTTTCCTCTGTCCATACACACTGACTGCATCAGCTGCACCGAATCAACCCAAATAAACCAGAGTTAATAGAATCACTTTATCGACCAAGTGCAATAAATGTACAGGAATTTGTCTAGGTGATATTGCTGCAGAAACATATTGACAAATCTTTAACTGGCACAAGAATATACCAACACACATCATGGCACAGGGACAACAGGACTACATATTTAGTGAAAGGACTACTGCACAAGATATACGAAATGTGTCACTCTACATAAACACGTTTAGCATGCTCTTTCACTTTGTACATGTTATGCAGCTATAGGTGAGAGCCCGCCGTTGATTTGAGCATCATACCATGAGGGAGTTGTGTTAGGTATTTTTCCCAGGTCGTGATTGTGTTTTAACTTCACTGTAGGGAAAAGCTGCAGCACTAAAATCAATCAAGTGCCTCCTTTGTCGGATACTGTCTTGTAGTCTAAGAAGCTTGGCTTGAGAAGAAACTGTATCCCACAACCCTATTGACTCTTGTGTGCCTGTCTGCAGGTTCGCTTCCCCTCCCACTTCAGCTCAGACCTGAAGGACCTGTTGAGAAATCTGCTGCAGGTGGACCTGACCAAGCGCTTTGGCAACCTCAGGAACGGAGTCAATGATATCAAGGGCCACAAGTGGTTCGCCACAACTGATTGGATTGCCATCTACCAGAGGAAGGTAAAAAGGCCAACCTTCATGGAATAATGACCTCTTAAACTGGGAGGTCATCTTAACACTAATGGGAGATAGCTTAAGGGTAAATGAGTGAGATGTTAGTAAAGGGAGTATCCTCACTCTGTAGCTAAAGGTGTTTTCACAGTTGTTCCCTTTGAACCACTCAAATGATTGTGTGTGTGTGTGTGTGTGTGTGTGTTTGACTGCTCTAAGCAAACTTGGACACCTCTAAACTAACAAACACAGACTCCTATAGGATGACCGGGTCTATAGCAAAATGGAGCATAAACAAAATATACAGAATAAACCCAATAACACTTGGGTAAAGAGTGTTGAGCTTGTTTATTTAAAATGGACATTGTTTGAAAACTTGCAAAGACCTGGCATAAAGGACAAATCCACCCCAATACAGTAGCTCTGTTTAAAAAGGTAGAAAGAAGAAATACTGGCGATGTTCGATGCATTTCTGTGCCCATTTTGTTGTTGCGTGGTATGTTTTTATTCTTCCTGTGCATAACGGGCCAAACTTAAATGACAGCACATCACATCCAGATATTTTCCAGCACAACTACAATGGAAATCGATAACAGAAAAATGTTTATCTTTTTGAGGCATAAACTAGTAAAAGCTGGATTTTATCATCAGTCCCCAAGAAATAAAGCGCAGGGGCTTTTTTTCCTAGACTCACCATTTTGTGTTGAAGTTCAACAGTCATACAGGGAGGAATTCTCTGCAGAGGGGGCAGACATACTAATTTCTCCACCAACAGTAGCATCAGTAGTCTACTATGCAAATGCAGCCATGTTTTTTGAGTAAGGGGAGTGACTGCAAAAGCTCTCAATCTCTTTCTATGCTCTTGCTATTGCTGTATCCACCTACGCTGGTAACCCTCAGCTGAATTCAGCCAGTTAACGAGTTCATTTTTGGGGGTTTCAAAAGTCATTCTGGGAAATGTAGGAAATCACCAGCAGAAGTAGAAATAGATGATGTAGATTGAGGGAGAGTGGGTACAGCAAAAAAGCAAATTCATCACAAAAGTACTCCTGGAACGGGGAAAGTGTTTTGAAGTGTTTTGTTTGAGTGTTCATCATCTTAAGCTCCATATGCAGCAGTAATTGAATATTAATCTTATGCAAATATCAGTTTATCTCAAAGGACTCATTCCAGTGTCAGCACATAGTTTGTGGCGTATTCTGTCACTTCACAACATAGTAGACCACTGTGTTGACCGATGCATTCGACTGTGCTGTGTTTTCCAGGTGGAGGCTCCCTTTATTCCTAAGTGCAAAGGCCCCGGCGACACAAGCAACTTCGACGACTACGAGGAAGAGGAAATCAGAGTCTCCTTCACAGAGAAGTGTGCAAAGGAGTTTGCTGAGTTCTAGATCCGACCGGGAGTAGTGGGAAGAGACAGGGATTTAGAGAGGAAAAGGGGGTGTGAGGAAAGAGTTAGGGTGGACTGCTAACTTGCTTATTTGTAATGACGACAACAATGTAACCCCCATTCCCCCAAAGTGGAGAGGTAGGCAAAGCGAAGAAAGATCCAACAGAACCAGCAGTGTTGCCTTTTCTGATTGTTTCTCAACTGTTACCTATTAATTTTATTTATCCCTCTTGTGTTTGTGGCAGGGGCTCGAGGAGAAGGGGCATAAGTCGTCGCTGTTCAGTTAGTTTTGTATTTCTCTGAAGGTGTAGTGACACGTTTTCAGTCTCTGCAGGTTGAGGCATTGATTTTTCTGTTAAGGTACTGAATCTGCTAGGCTCCCTTTTTGAATGGGTCCTCTCTACAAGCTTCTCAAAGAGTGATTGTTGTATCTTTGTCATCCTAATCCCCCCCATCCCACGACACCCACCCCCCATCTCTCCATCCCGAATCTGTCCAAGCAATACCAAGTCCAACAGACGTGCCTATCATAATGCCAACTGGTTGCAAAACCGCGTCGAAAGCATTGGTGCAGAGCTTTGGCTATGGTGGCAGTAGCCCTCGTGCCCATTTTGGTGGAAAGCTTGACACTCTCTGCACCTGCCTTTGTCTGCTCAATGTGGCATGATTATCGGGTAGATGATGCTCTCACTGCTCGCAGTTGGAGCAGCGGCGACCCCTTTGATCAGAGTCAAAATGATTTATCACATTAAACTCCATCTAGGTCTTACTCTTTTTTGGGGGACCTGTGAGAAATGGTGTACATGAGCTCTACATTTAAGTCTGTCTCTCTCTCTTAGCCGAATTTATTAGGGCGTTTTAAAAATCCTTTTGGTGATCATTTTGTCCTTTTTATGTCAAACTCTGTGCTTGTGTGTTACTTAGTGCTCAAGGGTGGTTTAAAAAGCTGTGATTTGGCAGCAACTAACATTGTGGTCACACACTCCTGACTATTGTTTATTTAATTCATAGTACATTTATACATGTATATTGATATATATGATAGAGAACGTGAAATATCCATCTTTTTCAACTGTCTCATAGCTGTGAAACTAAAATTAAGATTTCATAAATAAACAAGTATGAACTCTGCCAAATTTGCAACCTGAAAACACTGCAAAGTTTTCTGTATGTAACTCGATGGTGGATTTTAATACGCAAAAAAGTAGCAGATCATTTCAGCAAATTGTGCATGTTATTTTTGTACAATATCACTTTCAAAAGAGAGATGGCCGAACGATGAGCTTTACTTGTATTGAGGTACCTGAGATTGTGGATAGTGTGACTATTGAGACGGACTCCAGGCTGCCCTAGTTCAGAGATGAAACAAGACCCAGTTAAATAAGTCAAATCCTGAGTTCTTATGGGCTTTGTTCATTATTCAGTTGTAGGGCGACAGTTTGCCAATAATTGTCACTTCACTAGTTCTTC
>OMKZ01008827.1:5091-15595 GCA_900302535.1 Neoniphon sammara | reverse complement strand
CTATATGGCATGACATCAAAAAAGGCTGGGCGCTATATTGATATTATATCAATATTGTGATATGAGACAGATATCGTCTGGGATTTTGGATATTGTAATATCCTGATATTGCATAAGTGTTTTAGTATTTTAAAGGCTGCATTACAGTAAAGGAATGCAATTTTCTGAACTCATTAGACTGTTGGAGCTGTTCATTTGCCTCTACCTACTTGGTCATTATATCCACATTTATCAAAAATCTCATGTATAAAATCTTATGAAAGCACCAATAATCATCCCTACAGTATTGTCACAGTTTCGACATTGAGGTATCTGGTCAAAGATATTGTGACATTTGATTTTGTCCATATTGCCCCACCTTAGCATTAAACATAAAAAACGTACAGCCCCCTAGCACAACACGTTAATAAAGTGAATATTCAATAGCTTCCGAGTAATGCGATGTATGCTGTTTACTCCACCGTGGAGTGTTTCTCTTTCTGTCAGGAGCAATGGAGTGATATGTCTTCATTAGGACATAATGAGGCACCAACAGCTGGCCACACACATGGAGCTTTCCAACTGACTGTAGATAAGACAATCTTCTGATAACGTAGCAAGTAAACAGTATCCCTGGCCCGTGCCCCCCTTTCTCTCTTGCATTCCCTACTTTTTTCTCTCGCCGCACTTTCTCTCAGGTCTTATCTTAGTCTTGAATATTTTTCACTTAAACTCACACTCAGCTAACATGCCTGTCACCCATCACCGAATAGGCCGGCTGTTACAAAAACACACTCTGTTCCATGCCAGGATGCCAGCTTTGCCAACATATCTCAACCACTTCTCTGTGTCAAACTGTGTGTGTGTGAGAGAGAGAAAGAGGCAGGGACAGAGGATGTGTGTCTGTGTGCTGCCACATTTCTTTGTCTCGAATTTCACTTTTTCTTTTTTTTTTTAAACCACTATTCATTTAGGAATACCAGCTTCGGTCTTTCCCACAAGGTCACTTCGCCTTGCCCTCCAACCATCCCATTCTCACCCTTCACCCTCGACCTCGGAATTTCTTCCCAGAGGAATGATTCGAAATCCCTGTTTCTCTCTCTCTCCCTCTCTCTCATTTGTTCCCTTTCTTCTTTGTTCCTCTGCAAAAACAAAAACATGTCCTGAAACCATCCCCCCAAACAAGCCAACAAACTATCTCATGCTGTCGATAAACATATATAAATGTGTGCATGCGTTTGTGTTTGTGTGTGTGAGAGAGAGAGAGAGACGCAGGGATGAAGTGGGAATTGAATCTTTGATACTGTTATCGGTTCCTTGGTTGTGGAGGACTGTTTGGAAGACCCACTGCAGCTCTGACCTACTTGTGTCAGCGTACAGGGCCGCATGTAGACTGTTTCCCATTGAGTGTGTGTGTTGCGCGTGTGTGTGTGTGTGTGCGTGCGCGTGTGTGTGTTTGACAGCACTTGGGATGGTGTGTGTTTGAGGCGAACTCTCTCTGGATGCGGGGAGTGTGAGAAGCTGGGTGTTTTGACAGCTTTAGAACAGTTCCAGTACAGTGTTGGGGTAGGGGGTGTGTGGGGCTGTGGGATATTTGGGCGAGTTGGAGGGGTGAGAATAAGGTCAGCGGATGAGTGGAAGGGTTTCATTCCAACATGCGATATATCCATTTTAAGAAAATAATAATAATAAAAAAAAGGATAGGTGCTATTCATTGCTCAATATTTTAAAAACACAACTGATGATGTCATCTAAAATCACACTATTTGAGGCCAAAGGTGTTCAGTTACCTCATAATTTAAACAATAGTCCGTAGTGAATTTTCCTTCAATGCCAGCGGTTATTTTGTAAGATTAGGTGTCACATTTTTAAAACAGTGGATAGCTCGTTTGGGAATGAAACCTTTCCTGAATGTCTGAGGGAGGCGAGAGATGAGGAGCAATCATTGGAAAGATGAAAGTATCGAGAAAAGCAGGGCATGGATAAAGAATTAATGTAGAAGAGAAGAATAGTTTTTTGGGGGGGAGCAAAGGGTATGTAAGAGGTAGTAAGAGTCACATTTATTTATGTGTCTGTGTGTGTGCTCATTAAGGAAACAAAATTTTATCATTTTTTGGAATGGTATTCTATGAAGGGATTGATTCCTTCTTGCATAAAAATGTCTTTCCCACGGTTATCTGTCCTTTTGTGCTGGGCCTGGCTCAGGCACCTTGATCTTTGGGGCAAAATTTATGGTATCATGGAATTATATGGTATGGTATGGCATGGTAAAATGTGAGAGCCATCGTATATGTGATGCCATTTGAAACTCAATCACCTAATTTCTCCTCGGGGGAACTGTGCAATTAATCATTGCCTGCAACAAAACAAAACTTAGGAGTTCATTTCAGTTCACGGTGTTACATTTGATCGAAGTGGTAATTAATTGAACTTCAGCAGAGCGTTTTCAACTGAATTCGCTCAAGTGAATTTGAACCGCCTCCTCAAAATTGAAGGAGTATTGGATGTCGCTGAATACGGCTGATTGAACACAGTTGTTGTCCCAAGGGGCGGTGCGCTCCTTTTCACCGCAGCCATGTCAGCCAAAGAATGATCTCAGCTCATTCTCCCAACTTTAATCTCACTAAAGTGTAGAAGCTTGGGGGAGTAGACTTCCCACACAGTTAATAAAAGAGCGATAAAGCTTGGAAACAAAGCCAAACAGTCCCGCTTGTACTACAGTAGCTGAAAAGGCCAGACATCACCTCAGCCTATGCTACTTGAGAGTTCTCTCACAAATACACCTCTCTAACAAAGGGGCTGCCCCTCCACATTTCAAAGCCCTCTCAGTGCCAGTGCTGTTGAACCCCTGCTTTCTCCAACAGCATTCCAGCCCATCTTTCATGCTGTTTCATTCTGGCCATGCCAGCCAGGTCAGGGGGCATGGTTTTCTCAGGGCCTCAAGACCAATCTAAAATATACATCTCCTCTTCTTTACCTCTGTGTGTGTTTATGGCTTCGTGTGCAAAACTGGACATGTTTATATATTCATGTCTGCAGGGCTGGACTGACCAAAACGTAAGGTCACATAAATTTCCCTATGTAAGCTTGTCCACTCTTGATCTGCTATAACACAATCCTGGCTTCAATCAACTGTTCTCCTCTTGGCATATAGTCTATGTCAGCCAGTGACGGCTAAAGCAGGATCTGTCACTGAAATGTAAGTTCAGAGTGCAGGGGGCCTGAGTGACAGCACTGACATAAAGTAGCTGTGGGAATGGGAGTTTTTTTTTTCTTTTTTTCTCCCCTCTTCAGTCATAGCAGCATCAAACCACCACCCAGCCTCCTTTGTTTTAGTCCATGCCAGATTAATCAGTACCAAATCCCACCAGTAGATGTCTGTCTTTGGTCTTCCACAGTCAGAAGTGGAAGTTTGCAGAAGGTACTGTACAGGGTCCCCACATGGCCAAACATTGCACAATGCCCCAATAGACTGGTAAACTAAAGCACTATCCAAAAAAGTTCTACCTTTATATTTTATCTTAAATTCTGGTCACAAATATAATGAGATGGTGATCCTGGAATCAAAAGAATGTTCTTGTCCAAAAATACATGACTGGGCAAAGTTTTCAGGTGGATGCCATCACGTTATTTAGACAGGTATTTAGATTTGGATTAAATATAGTTTCGCTGACAGAATGTTCCTCCTCCTTGGCAATATGGTAGCATTTTCCCCTGTGGCACAGCTTAACGTTCCTGGATTGAATTCCCAGACATTGAGGTCTTGGAAAACTATGAGGGCAAAAGGCTGGGTAATTTCCACAACAATCCATTATCTGCCTTATTTCTTGGCTCCTGTATTGGCTTTTGTAAGCCACACACAAACTGTTGCTATGTGGTAGCTAGTTGCTATGCCTATAAACCCAGAATAACCATAGGGAAAAAAATCTTCTCTGTTGCCCATGCGGAATGGCTATACTATTGCATCACTGATTTGAATTTAATTTTTGATAGTGGATGTTACTGCAACAGGGCTGCATAAAATGGTAGGTGGTGGGTGCTCAGTGATAGCACTATGATATGGGTGGTCAGTGTAATCGATATGAGCAGGGATTTAGTGTAAACTCATCTAAGATCGATTTCCCCACATTTTTATTTGTGAGATAGACTTTTATTATCTATTAGGAAAAAAAATCAATGCCTCTCTGAGTTGATGGACTTTTTTTAGTAACCACCACATCACCGTCTGTGGTGATGATAGCTGATGAGTGAGCGTCTGGTGAGAGTGGCAGAACAGCGGTGGGTGTTGGTGCTGCTTCAGGACAAGGCTACGTGCCTGCAGGATGTTTTGAGTTAACAGGGCGGGGAGAGCACAGTTTCGAGGCGGGAATACTACCAGCTTTTTTCTTATTACTGGCCCATGTCTTCCCAGCCCTTGTGCTCCCTTCAGGTGCTCCTTGTAAGCTATTTTTTCTAAGTTTTAAAGCTGTAATTAAACTTCTCACTGCTATATAGGGATACTTCCGTTGCATTCATCTGCATTTGGCAGGAAATGAAGCACAGTGGGCCTTGAAGTAAAATAACAACTTTCATGCTTTCCGCCAAGTAAGTGTCACAACTATGCTCAGATATCGTAAAAGGTCTCTACTTCCACTGTCGCATTTTACCCTCTTGTCGTAGCAGTCATGTGCTCCGCTCCACTCGTAATGGTAATATTTCCGACAGCACCTGAACGCAGCACGACACGAGGCAACGGGAGTTGGTCGAATTGGGTCGTGACGCGCAGCAGTGGAGGCGTGCCGGTGAGGAAATCAGCTGGGGAAACAAAAACAGAAAAGGGGGTGGCACAGAGCAGAAAGCCTCCGGAGCAGTTATGTTTCGATTTTACCTTAAAAAAAGGCGACAATTCTGACAAATCAATAGCCGTAGCAGATCTGCAATAATTCGAATCGATAGTGGCTGTGAAGTGAAAGACGCTGGATCAAGACAGCAGAAGGAAGAGGAGGATGTTGCCACTGTGACAGGGCAGAGGTCTTGAGCGACGTCCGCAGTTATATGTGCTCTCTCACAAACAACAGGACCACCACTTCTTCATTCTCCGTGCGTCTTTGTCCGGTTTAAGTGACCGGCTGAACCACCCGCAGAGTGGCATGTGGGTCAATTCCGGAACCGTCGGAAGGTAGGGACCGCTCCTGCAGGAACAGGGGCTCACATGCTCGCAATGCAATTCTTATTGTGCACAAAGCAATAAACAAGCCACTAGCCTATAATTTCCATGTCTTCAAAGAGTTCACCGACATTTCTGCTGCTGCAAATGCCCCTATCGATAAAAGCACACTACCATTCCTATAGTAATCCTTATAGTGACTTAGAGCGTGTCTGTGGTTCTTAATAGTGAGTGTATCGTGGTCTTATTATAAGCTACTCGATTCTTTTATTTCACTATAATATCCCTAAAATAGTCTTATAAGGATTATATTTGTATAACATTAAATAAAAGAATCCTTTCATAAAGGATGTGTAACAATCCTGAATTTTTAAATGATATTTAATCCCACACGTGTGCTGCACAGCCTGCTGTTGAAGCCGTTCGACTCAGTCTTGTAGTGCAGCGGATGGGCTTGGCTCGTTACGCAAGGCTTATCAGTGCATCTTTTGGGGTGTAGGCTGCTATCAATCTGCCGTTATCCTCTCACAACATCGGTGTGTGAATGCAATCTACAACCACATTAAATGTGGCGGATAGCCTTCCTTTTATGCCGCTAGACTTGGTAACAATACATCGATTGCCTTGTTTCTTGCTCAGTTGGTATCCAAAAAAATATGAATGAGCCAGGTGGTTATGAATGGTTGCGGACAGACAGCACACGAGGCTCCTTTCATTGATGCACCACACACTGCAGTGGCCTACGCCACAATATTTACTGCAACGGCAGGTGGATCTTCATTGAAGGGACATTATATGATAATAGATATCATACAGAATATTAGTTTGTAGGAGGACACTCGGGCGCGCGCACTTGCACGCACACAGTGTAATGCAGATCCCTATGGCTATGAGGTCATAGCGGGATTGTTTTACAGACAGATAGCTCTGAAAAATATGGTAAAGAACCATTGCTATTCAAACAGGAAATCATATTCAAAGAGGGAATGTTTGGAATTATGTGAGAAATTTTTATCTTAGTGACTTAATCACATTTTCATTTCCAATCATCAGCTAATCATAACTTCAACATTTAGTGTGCATAAGCCTTTTGGCACACCTCTCTTCCAAAATGAGCAATGTTTATCTGTTAGTTAAGATGTTTTTCTTGAGAAAAAATATCTTAATCATTAATGGCCGGTGTGGGCGTGTGGCTTGTCCTTTGTAAACACGAACAGTCCAGAATTTCAGTATTTACTTTGGTGTGAAGTCCTGGCCGAACCCATTAGATCTCCTCCTATCTATGTGGCTCTGTCTCCATAACCTGGTCAGAATGTGTCAAGATTCATTTCTCAGTGATTTACACCCGCTCCAACGCTGTTTTGCACAAATGATCTGGCTATTTTAGGCGGCCATGTGGTTTAGCCTCTAAGACCAATTTGGTTTTGAGTCATCTGCATACTGAAACCACTTGGCTTGCTACTACTGCTGCTACTGTTCATGGATCAATGATTTGTACCATATCATATTTATACAATCAGATGAAGCAGAGATACTTATGATTACATAGCGCGCCCTACTCTGAGACTGTGTCAACAGCTTTGCGATAACAGATTGCACCAGTAACAGGCCCACATGGAAGAGTCAGCCAGTATTGTTTGGCTGGCTTGAATGTTCTGACTTAGGCAGCTGACTGTAGTGGAAGGTGGACTGAGGTAAACAGAGCTTGCAGTTGTATTTGTGTGTGTGTGTACGCGTGTGTGTGTGTGTGTGTGTGTGTCCTCTCCAGTTTGAGCACAGTATATTTTGACTAGGAGAGTAGGCTACCTTCGAAGAGAAAAGGATTGAGGTGTGTTCCACATTGTCAGAAAATAGTCTGTCTGCAAACCATATAAATCTTTGATAATCCGCTTCAGGCTATGTTTGAATTTTTAGGACTAGGTTTTATCACTTAGCCCATTTTTTAATATACTTTACATTATGTAAAATCCCCTGTTACATTCCCACAGGAGATGTGTGTCCTGGAATATCATCTTCCAGACAAACTCAATCCAACTCCCCATGGATGAGGCTGCAATAATATTTGGGTCACTGGCTGAGTCCTTTGGCTCATTGTTAATGGTCAACCTTGTTAAGGAATTGGCAGGTTGCTGTATCTGATCATTTTAACAAAAAGAGGTGTAGAGATGGAAGTCTCACGAGGGAGCAGGACAAGGCTTTAACGAGGGAGAAGGGTTGGTGTAAAAGTGAATGAAAGAGGGGAGAGAGAGATGTAGAAGCAGATAATGTGTGGGAGGGACAGTGAGTCCGAGTCCGACTACTGGAAAGTAAGGGATTGAAATAGAAGCGAGAGATAGAGAGAAAAGGATTGTGACAGCGAGAGCGAGGAAGAGAGAGTAGGAGGAAAATATGGACAGGGGAGGAGGAAGGGAGATGGGGAGGCATGTAGGAAATGAGGGCATCAGGAGAAGCCTGTCTGTGTTTACAAAGCATTATTGCAGCAGAGAGGAGAGAGGCTTTCTCAGACACACTGCCATGCTCCCCCCAAAGACTCTTTCATTCATTACTACCGCTGTCAGGATAGATGCATACAGATTCCTCTGCCAAAGACTGCATTAACATGAATACAAGATCTTTCCACTCTTCCCGTCCTGTTTACTGTCACTACATAATAGCTGCAGACATAAATACAACCCTTATAGTTTTCTCTGTGTATATGGGTGAGGCGTGTGTGTGTGTGTGTGTGTGTGTGTGTGTGTGTGTGTGTGTGTGTGTGTGTGTGTGCGTGCGTGTGCAAGCGTGTGTGTGTTTGTGTGTAGGTCTCAGGTCTACTGTCAGCCACACAGGGAGCTAGTCAGCCATCCAGGGAGCTAAGCAGAGGCTACAGACCAGGTTATGTAACCAGTCTGTGCCAGCTGCGCCTGTGGCAGTCACTGTCTCTCTCTCTCACACACACACACACACACACACACACACACACACACACATACATGCACATACGTACACAGACACACCCTCACACTCTCACATATACATGAACAGTGTACCCCTGGAAACAAATGTTATAGCATATACATGAATGAGTAGATGCTCGCGTTCATGTGCACGCACTTCTGCCAAAAAGAAGAAAAGAAACACCCCTCATTGGTCAGCAGTTGCATACATGACTGCACAGTAGAAGCACCCGACATTTATTACCTCACGCACCAACAATTATGCATGGACACTTTGACTATGCAGCCAAGCTTGTGATAGTGTAAAACCCCTAACTTTGTATGAGTGAGTTTTGGCCCGTGGTTATTGGGGTAATTTCTCTCTGGGCGGGCTGAGGTGAGGGGGTGAGGGGGTGCGCAGCTGTGTCACGGTGAAGGGGTGAACTCTAGCCCCAAGGAAGAGGACAAAGAGATGGATGGGGGGATGTGGAGGGTTTTTGGATGAGCGGTTGCCGCCAGTTGATCGCTAAAGGTATTACATAACAGACAGAAAGAGAGAGAGAGAGAGAAGCAAACGTGGTGTGGGAGGGGTGTCTGCTTCATGCTGATCTTTGATTGCCATCCACGAAGCTGCAAGTAGAGAGAGAGGTGGGTTGATAGATATAAGAGAGCGGAGTGGACGGACGTGCCAGTGAATGGGCAAAGAGAAGGGTGGAGGAGCAAGGTTACTACAGGACAGAGAGGGAAGTGAAGGATGGCATAGCTGTGTACTGGAGCAGACAACGAGAGAATGAATAAGGACGGGGAAAAGAGACAGAGGGAGAGAGTTAGTCAGCGGGTCAGGAGGCGTGGGTGATCGAGCACAGCTGGGAACAGACCAGACAGACCTAGACAGAGGGATAAATGAAAGGATTTGGAAAGGAAGTGAGGGGTGTGTATAAAAAAATAAAAGAGGTAAAGAGGCCAGGGACTGTGGAATGAAGCAAGGGGAGCGAGTGAGAGAGAAAGAGAAAGAGAAAGAGATCTCTAAGCCCTCTCCTTATGAAAACCCCCTCCGGTCTAAGCAAAGCCATACTGAGACACAGACTATCCAAATTATGCATGAGTTTCTTTGTCTGCCTGGACCTCCTGCACCATGCGCACGCACAAACACACACAGACACACATATACATGCGCAAACACACACACTGACTCAATCCCTGGCGGTGCGGAGTGAAGCAGAAGGTTGATATTTGTGTGTTGCGTGGGCGTTTGAGTTCCTGTCACAGCGTTCCTATCACTGTGGTCTTGCCAACGCCCATCAATATGTCACTACAAGAGTCAGAAACACATGCACGCGTGCGCACGTACTCACAAATGAGACAGCATCCCTTTCACGCACACACACACAGACACGCATACACTCACGCACACACACGCACAGTTTATTGTCATGTTCTATCACTTCTTTGTCCTTGCAGTCTCTTCATCCATCCTGCTGGGAAAAATGACACCGGCCAGCAGATGATGTCTAGACGTCTGCGTACAGTTCACTGTCAGTCACTGGCTGGAAATGAAACCTGAGCTTTACTGCTTCTATACCGCTCCTCTGATCTGCTCTGCTTTGACGAGGGCTGAGCAGTTAATCGAAATATTATCAGAATCGCAATATGGCCAAGTGCAGTATCCAGTTCGTAGGAGCTGCAATTTTACAACATATCTGCACCAAAACACCATTATATATGAAGTATTGTGGTGCTACAGAGATGTTGTGGCCAACAAATTGTATTCTCCAGACATAAGAAAACATGTTTATTTGGTACAGACCCCAGCAAAAATCACATCATGATAATTTTTTTTTTCGGGGAAAATCTAAACTAAGATGCAAATATTATCATTCCCACTAAAACTGTGAAAGCTGCAATATTCGTAGAAATAATTGCCATAAGATTATTTCACCATATCGTTAAGCTCTAGCTCTCACAGAAGTCAGAAAAGAGTGCATGTGGAAATTTGTTTCTGTGTGCCCAAGCGTGTCTGTATGCTCGTGCCTGAATGTCTGCTCTTTGTGTGAGTGTGTATGTGTTCATGCGGTGGGGTGTGTGTGTGTGTGCATTGACCGCCACATGATCAGACCCGCGCTCTGCTCGGAGCCTGATGCAGGGCCACAGATGGAAGATGATATCTGGGAGCCCGGTGTCCTTGATCCCCCTGAGAAACTGTCCACAGCACCGACATCGCCGCCTCCCAGTTACATCACTGCTCACATCGCTCCGTGCCTCGCAGACTGGCCCTAAGCTCATTATGGCACACACACACACACATGCCCACAAACACGCACACACACACATACACACATGAACATGCAGTATACACACACTAGTACTGGCATAAATGTATATATACCCACATGTACTATACATGTACATAAATGCATGGCTTTACCTTAGCATTACAAACATACATGTGCTTTTACTACATCCAAAA
>OMKZ01008825.1:17587-34674 GCA_900302535.1 Neoniphon sammara | reverse complement strand
ATATCGTAATCCTAAACAAAAGTCTCAATTTAGCAAAGTAATTTATTGGGACAATGAAAATAATGAGTTACTATAATGTTCTAACTGTTTTACAAGAATCCTCTATTCACTGAAAGGATTTAAAAATTTCTCCTGGCATTTGGAAATTAGCTGAAAACTGTGTGTGTGTGTGTGTGTGTGTGAGTGAGTGTGTGTGTGGGTGTGTGTGTAGTTTGAGGTGCAGGTTGTGATGATGACGTCTGACCACCAGGTAGTGCTGCTTTAGGTTGCAGTGCGGGTCTGGCTTCATCTCCAAAACACTGCAGCTGCTATGCTGAGTTCAGGTCGTGCGGGAAAAAACAGCTTCATTGACGGTTAAAAAGATTAAAAAAAAGAAGAAGTGCGTTTCGTTTGAAACCGCAAAGGTGCTGTGATTGAAGTTTTCTTGCTTGACCTTGATCAGTGTTTTCATTTTTAATACACTTCTACTTAGTGATAGTTTCACATTTTACAGCAAAGCAAGCACTACAACGTCTTACTTAAAAACAAATCTGTCACTTGTATTTCATTGTGGGTGACATCACAATTCAGCGCACTGGAGGAATCACCAAATCCAGAGCTTCCCCCAAAGCCGACAGGAAGCTCATAGCTCCCACCGTTCCCGTGTGACCTGAACGCAGCATTATGTCAGCGTGCTTGAGCAGGGGAAATGAAAAGCCAGCCCCGTTTCGACGCCGCTCTGTCAACTGAATGAAGTCAGAATCACCTGCGTGCTGGAACTGTCCGACGACGGGAACTCTTTTTAGGATTTTCCTGGAATCATAAAGCGGGAGCAGGCGTGCAGTGCAGCTCGTTGGCCCCCGGGTTGCGAGGCCGTACGGTAACATGTCCTGCACGTTTGACCTCCAGGACGCACTCCAAGTGGCTTTTGTTGCAGCCGGCTGCCAGATTTCACAGCGTCCCTTTAATATTTGACACGAAAGCCGATGTAGCATGTGAAATACCAGGTCTGATATCTGTACGATGTTTCATACTACAATCTGTCCTTGTGATGTAATGTGCCAACTTGGAGTGTGACTCAGATCTTTCCTCTTTGAGAGGCGGGTATGTACATACAGGTAGGGTTAGACTGATAGGAGCTTTTGAGGACCAACACAGAAAATGAATTTTTATACTGTAATAAGCTGCCTGCACCTGATATTTCATGCTGATATTCTCCAAATTTAACCATTTTGATGCGATGAGTTTTACATGCGTTTGGAACATTTTCCCCCCCTGGAATTTCAAAATACATATATTATTGGAATGAAACAGACCTATATTTTGAGCTTAATAAAGGTTAAAAAATAGATCATTTAAATATATCGAAATGACAGGTTGACTGATGTATTTTTGGATTCAGCTTGACAACAGCTGACCTTCAATATCCTTCCAACCTGATCATTTTCAAATTTGGAAAAAAATCCAAAATTCATCTTTTAAAAAATACAAAATTACAAAGATGCTGTGTGATTTCCCCCAGAAGCCGTATATTGTCAGGGTAGAAAAGCTTCTGAAACAGCAGCTCGTCCTGTAACAAAAGCCAAAGTGATGTATCAGTCTAACCTTAGTGCATATAGTCAGGCGGAAGTGGGTGTAACACTGCTGAGGGCAGGGAAGCTACATTTCATTTGTGATCAGGCTGAGAGGTGACTGAAAAGATGGGTGTGGTTAACACTGGTGATTTCTCCTGATAACACTTTTGGGCTTTGGGCCTGATCGGTGTCCTGGAAGAATATTGTGAGTTCATCCTCCTGTCAGAGTTCAGCTTTAAGGGGCTTCCTGGTTGGTTCGGTAGTTACCCCCAGGTTGTGGTTTTAGATGGAGGGACGGAGTCCAGGTCAGGGTTTGATGTCAGAGAAGCTGGTGTAGGTCTCGCTGCAGCTGGAGGAGGTGCTGAGGTTCCCAGAAACACTGCCATCTACAGGACAAACAAGAACAATTTTTTTTAGGGCTGACATCAGTCTTTATGAAACTTTTAGTATGCATCACACTAACTCATTTCAGACTGATGCAAGTTAGATGAAGATAGGGTAATCCAATTCAGTCATTTATAGTTTACCCTTGTTTTTATTTCCCACCACAGGCTTACAGAAAACAGGCTTACAATTCCATGCTAATAAAATGTAATGATATATTACTTTGACACTGAAAACCGTTCCTGCCATTAAAACACACTGCCATAACACCAGTTCACTGTTTGATTTCAATAAACTCTGTGGCCAAGACTGAAAGGTCCACTCTACAAATACAGTATAACTCACTGCTAAAAAGGCTGTTGGTTTTTTGGATTCAAGGTATGTTTTTTTTTCCCCACTTACTGAGACTCGCTGAGAAGTTTCAAAACAACGCCTGAATATGGAATACGCTTTTTCCCTGGAAGTCATTTTATTTGTCTCTTTATGTTTCTCACTGGAACAAAACAAACCTCTATTTTGAATTATGCTGACCTAATTAAAGTTTAGAGAAAAGTATAAATAAATAATTAATCAAAAAAACTTTTTTTCCCAATTATAAGTTGAATGCCTGAGGAACAACACTGGCCTTGTTAGCCCATAAAGTAAAATATTATTTTGTCATCAGCAACTGTTAAATTATTACTGAAACTGAAACAGTGATTTGTAGTACTACTCATTATATGGAATTTAATGCATTTTTGAGGAACATGTCACCCCTCAACAGTGCTTGAGAACTTATGTGACTTATGTATTTATATGTTCAGGTAAGTTGTGGACTGTATCATCACAGTGGCCTGGATCATGTAACCAACCTGAGCTGCTGAGGGACTGGGATGACTTGGACTCGGAGATGAGGGTGAGGAGGTTCGCTGCTGCCACCCAGCCCTCCTTACTGCTCCGAAGGTTCTTCACAAACCTAAATGGAATCAAACATACAAAAGCGCAAAAATAATCAGTAAACACATATTCAACGGTTATTAAGAATCATGTGAAATTTTTGTTTAATTTTGTTTGCTGAGACAAAAACTCTTTAGCATCCTAAAATCAAATTTTCCATGACTTTCTATGACTAAGTTACTTCAATGACCTTCAATTGTCCTTTAGTACAGTTGTTTATCTTAATGAATGAACAGCCTGTTCTTCATTCCAGATGGAATGAAAACCTCAATCTAATGCAATGAAACACATTCTGCTTTATTCATGTAAATTGATCCATTTATAAAATTCCATGACATTCCCTGATTCCCGCTCAGAATATATCAGATTCCTTGGCTTTCCCTGTCTGGTCTGGAATACTTCTCAAACTACAATAACATTCCAGAAACTGCTAAAAGACTTGTTAAGACATTTTTAATTTTGTGATTCCTTGAGGAATCATTTAGAAAATACATTTAACTGTTCTTGGCTGGACTGAGATTTTTTGCCTAGCGACAGAAAGATATTTACCACTGTCCATCTTCTCCTTCTTTGATTAGCTGAACCATGTCTCCACTCTTGACGGACAGCTCCTGAGGCCCCGCCTTCTCGCAGTCCGCTACCACTGTGTACTTTCCTGGAGCCTGAAGGGGGCAAAGCATTCAGGTGGTGAAGGTCAACACAGGCATCCTGGTCATACTTAGAATCAAATTAATGTTGAAGCAACTCAGATGAAACTTTAATGATTCCTGTGCGGAAACTGGGTTGTTCATAAGCAAATACTAATAAGATACAGTAAAGAACAATAAAATATACATAACAACAGAGTGGAACATCCATAGCTAGCAATTAAAACACATCAAGTGGGATGTCTGAATGTAAAGTTTGCATTACTGCATTTTGAAGGTGTCAGATACACCAAGAATCATAAGTATCAATCAAGCCATTATTTTGCTTAGCTAGTTAGCTTAGTTACAAGTTCAAACTAGCCATACTGTCCTGTAGATGTCTTGTTAAGCTAGTTAGAAAGCATGTTGATCTTCCAATATCATGAATAAGTAATTACAATTTATAATTTGAACTGATTTCCCTCTTTGACTTTTAAGATTACCAGTTAGCTAGCTTGTGTTCGGAAAAACTGGTTCTTTGGCTCCGCCCACTGAGATTCAACTCAACCGATGCGATTAACTCTGCCTCTAGAACAGCTTTGGAGAAATTTTGTAAGACTAAAACTACACTCCAACAAAGAAATATATAAACCAGTGAGGTGGTACACCACATAGGCCTATCTAATAAGTCTCCATCATCAGACTCACCAGCTTCTTTCCAGCTTCATCCTCGGGGTCAGAGTTCATGGGGTCCTCGCCACTGGAGTACCCATCTTGCTCTTCTGAGGCATCCACCGAGAGAGACGCCTTGTTCCAACCTGACAGTGTGTGGCGGCGGGGAAAGAGTAACAAAGCAAGAGGTTGGAAGGGAGAGGGAAGAGAGATGAGAGGGTTAGCAATTATGTGGAGGAAGTGTGGCTAACTGAGCACTCACGTAGCCCCCTTCCCAAGTGGCATCAAAATGCATTTGGCATGAAATTCCACTGTAAATTGAACGCAAAATGTACTGAAGATTCCATCACCCAAACCACATCCAGATGGTCAGAGATGCATTTGACCTCAAAAGCAACCAAGTGACTCCACTCTGCATATAGAAACAATGAAAACAGAGAGGAATCTTCTTGAGTGTGCAGATCAGGAAGTGAGACGAAGCGTTCACTGTGAGCTTCCAGGACGTAAACATGAGAAAAAGTGACATGTAAATCTACATTTTGCTCAGGGGAGAACAAATCTGACTCTAATGTGTTCTGTAGGTGCATTTTGTTGCTGAGGTCAATGTGGCGCAGCCACATCCTACCTAGACACAATACAGATGTGAGATGCATGTTAATGCCAAGTGGAAAGGGGTCATAGTCAAATGTGCTAAATCTCTCATTAAGAGCACAAAACTAAAAGACCTGTTGCGGAAACAGATTTGGGAAGGATCATCTGACAAATGGATACATTTATACCAGCACACATGCACACAACCCAAAGTCCTCCAAAATCCCAGGGAAGGTTGACTGTGACAGCAGACAGATTGAAGAGTCTGAAAGAAGAACAGCAACTCTACACTACCAGAAATCAAACTCAAAGGCTCCATTCAGGTCAGAGACAGTGACTGGTCATAGTCCCTGTAAAATTAAGTCAAGGAACCAAACCAAAACCAAACCCAGGATTAATGATCAAAGAGTAGAGTGATCCGAATCATCCAAATCCATTTCAAAGCTATAGTAACTCCCTGTACTGACTGCCTTTGCTGAAAAGCGTTTCCTTAAGAGTTGAAATTCATTCAAGATGGCCTATAATATTTACTTAGTCTACAATACTCAATTTAGTCCAACCCAAAGACCCCAACAGTTGAAGAGGGAAAAAAATCACTGATTCCAGGTAGAGAAGGTACCCTGCAAAAGCCTCAATTCTTAACAATTCATTTAGTCTAATATTGAGGTTTAAAATTGTTTCTCTTACTGCAAGAGAAAAATTGGACAATGGGATGAGATGATTCAATGCCTTCCACGCAATTCATCTTGATTCAGAAATGTTCTTGAAAGGTTCTTTGATTAATCTGCCTTTCAAAGTATTTTGGCTTGTTTGAAGAAGATTCTCGAAATTCAATTGTCTCACCTCATTGGAAGATACTCTTGCAATTTAAGGAAACAAGCTTTCAAGAAGCAATATTAGACTGAGTGACTTCTTAAGATGGATGCTTTTTGCAGTGAAGTACACAATACTAGACTTTACCTCTAGTCAAATCAAGAGCAAACCACGACCACCCCAAACCACAGCAAACACCCACAGTGGCTGATCCTCAGAGTGGCTCTGTACCTCGCCTCTTACTCTGTAACAGACTAGAGGTACTCATCCATCTGACCCTGCTCAGAGTGACATGAGGACCAGGCTCTAGACAGGGAGAAACAGCCAGCACATCAGTTAGTCAAGCAGTCCTTCAGTCAGCTGGTTAGCGAGTCAGACAGTAAGGGTGCGTTCACACCAAGCATGTTTGGAGTGATTTACTTCAATTCTGCCTTGTTTTTGGCTTTAGTTTGGTTCATTTAGCCAAGTGAGAACAATATTCAACTTAGATGGCACCAAACAATGGCAGTGCGACACGTTAAAACAGGGTTTCAAGAGAACTGTGGTGCAGTTTGTTAGGTGTGAGAAAGTTACACGAACCAACCACAGCAAATGACCACAAAAAGCAAGTTATTACAGGTGTAAGGAGACAGATGTTAACATCTAACAGCATCCTTGGAAAGCCTAGTATAACAAAATGAGTGATGCTCTTATTAAGCTATTTCTTCATGTGTTTCTTAACTGGTTTGAACACCAGAGAAGAAGAGCACAGACAAGTTCATTATGCTTATCCAAAGAGGGACTGGAATGAATTTTGTTTTGATTCGCCACAAAAATATGTAACCTGGCAGGATGACAGGTCACTGAACCTCTATTCTAAAAACGTGACTAAAAGTCATGCGACTTTTGTTTGCAAACGCTGGTTTGCTTGTACTTGTTTAGAGTGAACCTGAATGAACCAAGGACATAAATGGAACAGGTAAACTGGTCAATTACAAAGTAGACCACAGAAAATCAACTGTAGGTATGATCGCACCCTAAGTCACTGGTATTAGACACAAAGTCTTCAGTCTGAAAAGGAGAGAATGTTAGCCAGGTAATCAGAAAATTGGTTGGTTAGTAGATCAATCATTCATACATGCATTCATTCTTCTTTTGCTCCCAGTGATCTGCTATAAAACTGGACACAGTGCCTCTACTAGTCCACAGTACAAAACTGTCACTCAGTGATGATGTCACCTCTGTGGATAAAGGCAAACACTTTGTTATTCAGGACCTCACAGACCAGGAACAGCAATACTGAATCTGAACTCTACATGAGTTATACCTGATGAAAACACATTCACACTTCATGTGCAGTGATCGAATGAGAACGTTTTAACTGGTCAACCACATGGTGAAGAGAATATGGGATGGATAATGGATTTTAGGCCTTAAATAAAATAAGTCACTGATGATCAGCAGATACCCTGTATGAGGACTGTGCATTTATCAATCTCACACAACATTGTGATGATAAACGTAAGATGGACACAGTGATGAACAGCTTCTACTGGTAGACAGCTGTCTGAGATCTACACACTGAAAACACACGACGACTAAATATCGACTACAGTTTAATGGTGGGATGTGGGGCGATAAGATGACAGGGCAGTCTGAGCCCCTGGGAGTTAAATGGCTTCTATGATGGCAGTACGATATACCTTTGAACCCAAACGGTGTGGGGTCACTCTTGACCAAGTGGCGTTTAGAGCTGTGCTCGGGGCTCAGGGCTGAGCCTGGCCACAGACGCAGAAAAACGAGAGAGAAGAAGAAAGAGGGAAATTAGGTGAGAAAGGAGAGGAAAGGGAAGAAATGCAGAGAAGCAAGGATTAAAAGCAGCACTGTGATTTAACATCTAACCAAGTCATGTTGTGGGAAGTAAAAAGTGGTCAACTTTGATTAACAAAAAGGCAAATACCAACATAAAAAATAATCATATTTTCAGAAAAACAAGTTTATGCTTCCCCCTCATAAAATATCCCATTAAAGTAATTTTCAAATTATAGCTTGCATAAGTTTTATATTGCTGTTTTTATGTATACACTATGAATTTCATATCATAACATTGTACATCAACCTAAAAAGGTGTCAATCTCTACACCTATTTCAAATAAAATACATATTAAAATAAAAAGGTTGGGTCATGGTGGGTTAAGTAGGTTTGCCCTTTACTTCATCCCTGGTCTTCCTTCATGCTAAAATCACTCTAAACTTTGAAACCAAAATATTTCAACTACAAACACAGTGAAAGAATTATTTGGCAAAGGTCTTGATTTTAACACCAAAGCCTTTGGGGAATTTGCAACCAATGCGATCGCTGGGCAGTGAGCGGATGAGAGCGTTCGCTAAATGTGAGGAACTCTCTTGCTGTTGAAGTTCTAGTGATGTACCTGGTGGGCAGACCATGACCAGGGGCAATGTTAGACTTTTGCCACCAGGAGGCAGAGTGTCTGCAAAACAGAAACAGGGATCGGTTCACCTCACAGTCAAAGCACATTGTATTGCGTTGGCTTCTAAGTAGGGTTAGACTCATTTATTGATTTGCATTGGACTACAATTGGTCTTTTATGAAAATCTGATATCGGTCAATCATTGTGGTCCACTTCCAATATGATGGATATGATGACTGATTACAGATTTTTTAAATACTACATTGGCTGTATAAGAAAATCCCCCTCACTGATATAATGAATAACTAAGTATTTTTGTGTTCCATGATTTAAATACTCTTTCAGAGGCTTTTCTAACCCTGCCAAGAATAGCATTCTGGGGGGAAACCCTTAATACTCATCTTTTGGTGTGAAAATGGTCAAAAGTTTTAAATATCAGCTACTGGCAGCTTCAATCCAAAAAAACTGTTATTAGTTTTGTCCTTTAAAATATCCAAACCCTCTCTCTAAAAGTCGAGATCAATTTCAGTCTTTTGTGTAAGCTTTTCATGATTCATAAGATTCCGACTATATATGCATTTTGTTATCAAAACAAAACTGATAAGAAACTCCTCCAGTCCGCTACTGTTACCTTTCTGACTCTTGAGATTGCTGAAGCCCTGCAAAGTAAAACGCTTTCTAGCCACTGAGGACCTGTCAGTGGTCGGACTGGTCACCGGTTCATCTGCAAGCGATGGTTTGATAATGGAGAGGAGAGAGAGAGAGAGGCGAGGAGGGAGCAGCGGTCAGAGGAGGTGCACATGGACAAAATGAGAAAATAAAAAAAGACGGAGAAGAAACGGAGAGTTCAGATTAGTGAGAGCACGCAGCAGGGAAAGCAAGCAGTGGAAATACTGACATACGGCTCATTAAAACTATCAGTCAGCTCAGCTCTGGTGGAGGAGGAATTTGATCAAACATTTTAATTTGGTCCATTTGAGGATTTTTTTTTCTTCAAGCCCTGGGGTACCATGGCAGGTACAGAGTTAAAATATTTTCGCATTACTACCTAACTGTTTCTGTTGTGTGTTTCTGTTTCGGGGTTGAATTCAGCTCAGGGTTCAGCTTTGATCAACCAATCACCTTTGTGTTTCGGTGAAGAGCAGTTGGGGTCAGAGGTCGGGCTCTGCTCCGCCTTCTTCTCCTCTTGCTTCTTCTGGATCTTCTGATTGCTGCTACGAAAGGGACTGGAAAAGACAAGAAGGAGAACGTGAAGAAGAAGAAGAAGGAGGAGGAGAAGAAGAAGAAGAAGGAAAAGAAGAAGTAGAAGAAGGAGGAGAAGGAGAATGAGGACGAGAAGAAGGAGGAGGCATAACAAGATAAGAGGGAAAAACTTACATCATATAAAATATAAGAAGACTTTGCAGTCATGCACAAGTGTGTGTACGTGTGTGCATGGATATTGGTCTCTTATTAAAAAGTCACAGTGGTTCACCTCTGACCAGTTGTAATGAAAATGGTAATGCATAAATTTACAGGTGTTTGATGGTATAAGGTGTGTTTTGGAGTGTGTATGACACCAACCTGAGGGAGATGGAGGTATTGTTGCTGGTGGGACTGGGGGAAACACAGTCTGAGCTCTTCTGTTGACTGGCTTCTAAAACACACACACAGTGGTTACAAAGAGCCACAGAGGCATAAGTGAGTGAGAGAGAGAGTGAGTGGTGTGTGTGTGTGTGTGTGTGTGTGTGTGTATATGTGGGTGTTCCTGGTACCTCTGCATGCTTTGAGCTGTTGCGTCAGAACTTTGCGGATCTCGTTGACCCAAGCTGATTTAATCTCCGGTGTTGTAGCCTAGATAAGACAGATTATAGCAATTATCAAAACAATCCGTTTCAGTCACTGAGATGGAAGTTCTTTGGTTTCCCTGAACGGTGACAGAGATCATTTTGATGCTGAGAAAAGAAATTGTGAACCATGGCCTAGAAAATGATGAAGAGACTTACTGCGATCTTTATTAGGGCAATCAAGGCCTCTTAACATACGAGCTTGATTAAAACTTAATATCACTGGAAAGACTCTGCTACACTTAAGTGGAACAGAACCTTCATTAATGCCATTAGTAACACCTGTGTTTATCTGCTACTTCATGTCAAAATCTGAAGCAATGCATCTATTGAATATTCCAAAATAAGGCTTTGCAAATGACTTTTGAGGCAGGAAATGCATTCGACGTGTTTATTGGGCTTCAGGCTTTCTTGGCAAGTCATTTTGAATGTAAACAAAACCAAGGAAAACTACACTGGCTACCTTTAATTTGATATGAACATACTGATACATATAGCACTTTAAACAAGCTGATCCATGATGAGAGTACAAGCAGGTGCTATTGAAATAGGAAATTCAATCACGGGCTGAAAAGTGGCAGCCTGGCTCAGTGACCTTACCTGAACAATAAAAACCTCTTCCCTGGAGTTACACCAGATCTCAAACTTCTTGTTGTCACCTTTAGCGTTCTCTGTAATGCCCACCGCACTCATCTGGAAGACGGGAGGAAGAGGAGAGAGAGCTTAAACAACAATGGCTAACTCTGTATAGAGTGCTAAAGCAGAAAAGATAGAGCCTGACAGCTGGAGTTCCTTTGCAGAAGAAGCTTTTCCATGCAAAACATCAAATGTGATGCATGTAGAGTATAAACTAGCCAACAGTACGTGAAGCAGTTAGAGCTACAGCATTCAAATACTTCCTACAGTTTTCTGACAGGTCGATGCTTTTGTGCACATTTGGATTTAGTGCTTGGCTTTGTGCAACATTACTGACGTGGGTTTTGGAGGCCACTGCTTGAAACCCAGTGCTTCTATTTTCGCACTAAAGCTGCCTACACACATTATTTTATTAGTGTATTCATTATTCAGCGCTTCCCTCTGAATTTTATTCTTGTCAGGGTGGAAAAGCCTCTGAAACCGCATTTAGACCATTATGGGACACTAAAGCTCATTATTTTGAGAATTCTGGTTAATGGCTTCTTATGAACAACCGGTATATTGATCAATTCTGTAATAAATATGTAATCAGATAAACTGCATCATATCCATCGTTTCAGACATACACAACTTTGATGTGCCCATAGCCAATATTTAATAAAAACTAACGCCCCCCCACACCCTTCCCCCCTGAACTCACACTGAGGGAGTGTTTGAAGCTGTAGGACGGGGCTTTCTCGTAACCCTCCCCGTTCTCTTCTCTCCTCTTACAGAACAGCAGGGCCTTCTCATGCAGGAATAAGTGCCTCTGCATGGGTTTGAAACGAGCCAAGTCCTTGACCTTGGCGTGACCTTTCTTGTGCTCCGTCCACACGCTGAAGGAGCCCTGCATCAGCAGGCGACCCAGCTCAGACAGGTTACCCTGAAAGAGGGAAAAGACACACAGGAATTTAGGCCTAGGCTTACAAATGCAGTGTAAATACATACAGACAGTTCCTTCATGAAGGAGAATTCATCTGCAACTGGTCAAGCTGTATAATAAAGAGTAAAGAATACAGTTTGGGGGGTATTTCCTGATTTCAGTGTCCTACTTACGCTAATGCAAATGCATATTAATGCTTCCACTCTCCAACTTGCACAATGAAACTTGAATAAGGAAGTCAAGAGCTGAAAATAGAGAGTGTTCTTCTTTTTGGAGCAAGCTGGTTGCAGCAGTCAATTTAAGGAGATGTTTCGGAGTTAAAACTAAGTGAATACATAAATAGATAATGAACGTAATTATTATCTCTGCCAGGAGAATATGTGCTTGGTCACGAGTGTTTGTGTGTCTGACCATGGCTAATCTCACAAACTACAGGGTCTATCAGCCTAAATTTTTTGTGCATAGTTATGACTGTATGATGAAGAACCTCTTGTGGTTGCAGTGATTCAAAAACTTTGAAAAACATTTATTTTCGCTACTTCCACTCCCTCATTCCATTCATTGTCTCGCTTGCTCGACTAGGCGCCATGCTCTCCTTATTGGGTTGCTACGCCGCTTTCTCACTCCAGTCATTGTCTAGCACTCTCTCTTCAGAGTGTCAGAGGCTGATGGAATCTGTCAACAAGCGGGGCTTAAAATAGGTTCAACAGTCTAATGCTTCACCACTGTAAGAAATGAAGTGTAAAACAGCCGTCGCTGTTTCATACGTCAGCAGACTAATTTACATAATCTTCTTGGGTCTTTGGACAAGAGACAAGAGCTAAGCCATCATGAAAAACCCCTCTCATCCTCTCTACAACCAGTTACAGCACAACGCAGCAACAACTATCTACTTTATATAGACATTGTGTCCCCACACATGCCTGGAGGAGATCTGCACTCTGCTGAGTGATCTCTTTTTCATAATTATCATACAGTCATATTTCTGCCATTCTGTTCTGTTCTGTTTTTCTGTGTTTAGGTAGGTATACTACTGTCAACATTGCTTCTGTCTCACATTTATAATGTGTAAGCCTCGTTTGACAATCAAATATTTTAGCAACACATCTGAGAATAGAAAAGCCAAATAAAGGGCAGCATGGTGCTGCCTGTGTAGCAACTTACTCAGCTTTCACATCTGTTAGTCAGCTGTCGCACATTTCCAAGCTTGGAATACATATGAATACATGAATAACAAGGTGTGAAAAGGGGATATTACCATGTGTGTGTGTGTGTGTGTGTGCAGGTCTAGGATTCATTCACGCTAGTAAGATCTGTAGTGAGCTATCAGGGTGATGTTGCATTCAAGTGCACACTGGATGCCCCTCTCATGCCCCTCTGTGAATGATTTGTCTGAACAGCAAAAACTCATATTTAATGCAAGTCATATTTAAGCCACACAAGTATGTGGTTTGAAATGCGATTCAAATCAGATTTCTACAGATGCATCACAGTCTGACCACTCTCGCTGCTCAGAACATTTTTCAAACTGTCTTTAACGTCACTCACAATATGACACATGACGGTGCTGTCATGTTGAGGGCAGAAGAAATGAAAAAAATGGAGAACCGGGACAATCGTAACCGCAGCGCAAAACACTGCGGCATATATCAATCTCTTTCATCTCTGATGAAAGATGATGAATGTGATTCTCTTTGCACAGCTTTATGTTTTGCCACCAGTTACCGTATGTACACACACCTATGCCGTTGCCTCAGCAACCAATACAGAGAGCTTCACACTGCCCAAACACACAAATCTGACCTGATCACTTGCAAATAACAGTGTGGACAGTCAGTCTTAAAGATCACAACAAAGACTGTATGAACACGTAGGCTACAACTCAGCTACATAGAGCAGCTACAGCACATCACAACCCAGCCACTTTGTGCACCATGATTTCAGGGAAATGTGTATAAAATGATGCACAAGACGTGTAGATATTTTCTATGATGTAATGCTGCAGCCATAAAACAATGGCATCTTGGCTTTGAATATTTCACTCAATATAAGTGTGATGGAGCTTCAATGAAGCTGCAACCAGCAGATACACAATATGGATGTGACACTGACGTGCGGAAGTTTTTTGTGACCTTGAAGCAACTTAAGGGAAAATTTAAGGGAAAATCAAAGTTTAAGGGGTTCATGATTTCTCTGACCTCGTATCCTGTGATGGCGATGAGGTGCATGGAGTCGTTAACGGCCTTCAGAATCCCCAAGATGGAGGAGAGCGCCTCCTGCAGGTCATCACAGCCATCGCAGCCTTTACTGTACTTCAGTAACTCCTGGGGGAAGACAAGGGAGGGGAGTAAGCACTCTCTCTTTCTCACACGCATGAACACACACACACATAAATGATCACACACACGCGCACCTCACCTTGAGCAGTAGCTGGTACTTGGTTATTCTCTGGACAGGTTTGAGGAGGTAGGAGTCCAAGCCAAGTTTGTGTTCCAGCTTCTTCTGGCACTCCTGATACACACCAACACAATCTCATAAGGATACCGATGATTCACTATTACCATTGCAAGCTGGATTAGAGGGGGCAGGCTGAGAAAAAGTGGGTCTAACAAAAAATCACAACACATAACTCCTGGAACCCACTAAAGCATCCAGACTGATGATATCTAACAGTGGAAGAGTATCTGAGAGTGAATTTTTCCTTTAATAGGCTCACAAGGGATCCAATTGTTGAGTTTAGGTTTGTGTTTGACTTCGATTACATCCCATATGCCTGTTTTTTGTGTTCTTTCACAATCCATTTTCAAAGCGACAACAAAAATATTGTTGCATTTACTGTTGCTCTAATTAACTGTCGCTAATTTTTGCACAGCATCTTTCTCAAAAAAACGGAATTATCTTCGGTGATGGTGAAAGGTCAGAGGTGAAAGGAAAGAGGTGAACCTGGAAGAAGGCACAGTCGGAGCACTGTCTCCACAGGCTCTCAGAGCGAGGTTTGTTCTGACAGTACGCCTCATAGATCTGCAGGTCATTCATCTAAAGAGAGAAGCAAATCAACAAATCACTTCATTAGCAACAGCATCTGGTTCTGGAACTTGTTCTGTGACTTCTCATAACTAAGTCAGAGCACTTTGGTTACCTAAAACTCTAGCTGGACACAAAACCACCATCTAACGTAATACGAGCCTACGTTAGATGTAATACTAGGCTAATGACTCCTGTAGACTTCAAGTGTTTATGCTAAGCTAACACAAATGCTAACCACTGGAACTGAACCAGTGAACGTACAGAAGTGAAAATGGTATCAAACATCTTGTCTCAGTCTGGGTAAGGCAGAAAAAGGGTATTTTGCCCAAAACATTGGAGTATTCCTTTAAATGATCATAAAAAATTGTGAACTGGCCGATAATTCTCAGTTTGAACTGAATTCCTGGTCAGCACTTACCCTTTCTAAGAAGCAGCGACCCACCAGTTCAGGGCAGTCGGTGTACGCTTCCAGTTCCTTTAAAAACGTCCTGCAGACAAACAGTTTAGATCAGTTAGATCACAGAAATAAAATCTACAGCTATTGAATGCGAAACCTTCAGGTCAAGGTTTGGTTTCTATTTGTCTCACCTCTTGTGAAACTGGTAGATTTCGGGCATGTTGCCGAACAGGACGTCTTTCTTACTAAGCAGGGTGCTGGGGATGAGGGGAGCCATGGCTGGGTTGTCCATCTCAGCCGCATAGCCCTGGAGTTCAATATGACTCATCATATTACATTCAGTAGACCAGGGTTTCTCTGAGGTTTCTGGTCCTAAGGTCAGTTTCTGTTGTTGTTAATTTAGTATTGTGCTGAGTGCAACATGAGCAACTCTGCTGTCATTTTTGTGTCTTTTTGCTATCCATCAGTTTAGAATGAGTTACATCTATGTCATGACATAACTGACTTCCTATGTCTGTCTGACATGAAGTTTACACAAGTGTGCTAGAGCATCAGCAGCTAATAAAGTTAGACTGATTCAATTTGAACTGATAAGTGATGACGCTCACCTCCAGCACACACAGGAGCTCCTCCACATACGCTCTCTCTGTCTCCAGCAGCTCGTTCATCACGTGGCTGCAACACACACACACACACACACACACACATATATATATATACCCCATTGAAGAAAAACAATCCAAATTCAATATATTGTCTCTATGCCTTAAATTTAATACTAACAATCAAAACTGATAGATTTAACCGTGTCAAACTGTTAGTTGCTTTATCAGCTGCTCCAGGTTTGACCTTTGACCCCTTACCGTCGGAGGACCGCCAGGTTCTCTTCTTCTTCTGAGAGGGAAGCATGTCTGGTGCTGCCGTTGTGCAAGGCAGATTCCGCCTGGACACCCACATACACACAAGTACATTATTATCACATGAACACACGTATACATTTACACACAGTAGCACATGAACAAACACATTGATTATTGTCTCACTTTGATTATTTGATTATTGATTGATTATGTATAAAGTGACCATTAATCACTTTAGTACAGTTAAAGAAACTATTCAAACGTGCCACATAAAAATGTAAAAATAGCTTCATAATGCTTGTATTTGATAACATTCACTCACAGTCAGTCAATACATTCTTAGGCTCTGACCTTTTTGCAGATTCCATTCTGTAACACATTGTCCTCAGAGTACCTCCTCTCTTTTCTCCTTTGATCTGCAGGGCAGATGAAAAATTTTATTATTTTTTTTTTATTTCACTTTTAAACTCTGCATGCAGCCCTCTTTCCATCCATCTATGCATCGTCTTACCAGGAGTACTGCAGTATATGTTGCTCTCTCTTTTTTTTTTTGATTCATCCACACTTGCTTACCGGGTGAGGAGAGCGGGGACTTGACTTCAGGTCTCGGTGCGACCGGTTGGACTGGTCTGGTCTGCTTGGCGGCGAGTTTCTTCAGGCTGACCCGTCTCTTCTCGAACATCTCCTGGACCGAGCCCTGCTTCTGGAAAACTTTCTCCACCTGGTCCTGAAGGGAGATCGAATAAAACCGGTGATGCGGTGGTAAATTATGACCTCGGTAGTCATCATAGGGGCATATGAACAAAGATTAACTGTCAGAAAAGCCTTAATTAATGCTTTTCAGGGTTTTTTCCCTAAAAAAAATCTCATTTAATTAAAATCACTATTATTTAGTGAGTTATACTAACAGATCAATAGCAATACATCTTGTACTGCAAATACATTTCAATCCCTTAAAATTTCCCTTGAGTAGCCTCAAAGTGAGCAAAAACATTTTTTCCATATTATAGGACAACATCACATCCATATTGTGTATCTGCAGGTTGCAGCTTCACTGAAGCTCCATCACACTTCTATTGAGTGAAATATTCAAAGCCAAGATGTCATTGTTTTATGGCTGCAGCATTACATCAAATAGAAAATATCTACATGTCTTGTGCATCATTTTATACACATTTCCCTGGAATTCAGCAGGACATATTTGGGATCTTTAGAAATCTTGGGATCTCCACAAGAATTTAAAATAAAGTTCTGTGGGTTTGAACAAAACTCAGCTGCACAGCATGCACTTGTAATGACTGATGTGTTGATTAAATCTTCCTTCATCTGCTACTCACCCTGAGCTGAGCGGTGAGCACCGCCTCGTACTGGCAGCAGATGGCGCTGAGGTCGGCGAGGGTGTGCAGCGGCCCGGTGTCCAGGTAGCGCTCCAG
>OMKZ01008813.1:1795-25537 GCA_900302535.1 Neoniphon sammara | reverse complement strand
AAGCTATTTTCAACTTTTAGTTTAAGTCAAGCACATATAGAGAATTTGATGAGTTGAAGAGTGTTTGAATCTACAAAGATTAAAGCGAGATTGTTGCCTCCTGCTTATTCAGTCGTGTCTGTTTTTAATGGATCTCAAACCAAAGCATCAGGAAAATATTTTCTAACTGAGCCAATTCAAAACTTTTCACTCAGAAATCCGAGGGTGGCGATTAACAGTGGTTTAATTGAGCCATTGGAATGACAGAGAACTCCACTAAAGATGAGCACACGCAACGTAAATGATTTCCTCTGTTGCAGCTGTTGGACTTCCATCCCAGCCTTTCTGAATGAAGTACTCCTCTGAAGATCTCAGCCACATGAAATGGCTTAGTCCCTTAGCCTGAATCATTAGCAGATGACAAACCTCAAGAGGCTTGCTGTAAATCATGATCAGGATATTATTGCAATGCTCACGGTTGTCTCAGATATGACCTCGCACCAAAATAATTTGTAAAATGTTTTATGTTGTTATCTATTTTGAGCTATCAGAAAATCTCCAATATGATAAAACAAAAAACTGTTTTTTAGTCTACTGCTAACCTCTCTTGAATAAATCAAACTAAAACTGACATGAGGAATGTAAAGTATACAGTAAGGAGGATGCTAATATTAACCAGGTGTGGTTACCATCACCATAAAACATTCTGCCGACACCATCCATGTGTGCCCATATATTTCCTTGCTTGGCCAACTACATTTCAATTAAGAGCGGCAACACAGGATGACATTCATAGTGCTTTAAAATAAGGTTTTGACAAATTATTTTCCTCTGTCAAGGTAATATGCTAACTGCAGGCTTGGCTCTGTTGAAGAAGGTCTTATCTTTGTGCAGTGGGTGAGACTCACAGGCCAAGTCAAAGCTATTTTGGGAGGCTCTCTTCTAGTTTAATGACTTGCCAGTTGATTTTAATGTGAAAAGTATTGCTCGTACACAGGTACAGCAGCTGCAGCCGCACCACATATTTCTAACAACCTGGCTCCTCATAAACACATCAAACCTAGATCTTAGTAATGATATTCCTCCGAGTCGATTTAATTTCTCTTTCAAGACCCTTTTTATCAACTTGGCAAAGCACTGGATTCTTTTAGGGCCAAATGATTTTGCTGATTAACAGATATAGTTTGACAGACTGTAATCATTTCAGCGATCTATAATTCAGAGCTGAGTGTAACCATATTTTTAATTTCGTATAGCAAAGCCGCCCTGGTGACTCAGTGGCCCACATCATGGTCAGTATACATCTCTAATGTGGAGATTTATTATTAGTATTACAAATAGTAGTAGTAATAGTAGTAGTTGTAGTAGTAATGGTAGTACTATTCTTCCTATTATTTTTCTTATTATTATCACTATTATTTTTAGTGGTATACTTTTATGGTTATTTTTATGGTTACTGGTATTGTTATTGTTATTGCTGTTGTTGTTATTATATACTCTGAAATAACATGTTTTAGATTTCATTATGAGTGGGGAAGATTTGCTATTTGGGTGACCTTTGTAATATTTTATTAGGATGTTAACTCTTGCAATAAAGAGGCTGTGGTTCCAGAGCATTTACTGTGAAATTGATTACCCCTATGAAAACATACAAATTATGACATGCAAGACATCATGAAAGAGATAAGTACTAGATATTTTCCCCCATTTACATTATGAAAAGTGAAGTAAAGTCTTTTGGGAGGCTGTGAGAAGGAATTCCCTGCTAATGATATTCCCTGTGGGAAGAATGTAATTTATTCAAGTTAATGCGTCTTATTTTCCGTTCAAGGTGTATTCCGCCGAATTACCAAACAAATTTAATTGTTAATCTATCTGCTTTGAAACAACCGAGATCTTGTTGAATACGCTCTGAGTCAGCTTGATCCAATTATGCTAGAACGGAGACATTTGTAATCATTCGCCATCACACCACCCCCTGCAACCTACACAGAGACACACACAAAATCAGCTTACACTACTTGGGAGGAAGCATGAAACGTGCGCTTGGCGAGCACAAAGTAATACAACTGTTTGAGATGAAGTTGAAGAAGTAGTGACCCCAGAAAGTAGAGGTCAAGGGTGTCGGGGTAAGCATTGTAAATGGCACGCTCACCCTTGGGCTTCCTCTAATAGGTTTTTGAGAAGAGGATGAGGCCTGCTCGTTTCTTCACTGTCTTCCCTGACAGGTCCTCGGGGAGTGATATGCAAGTATGGAAGTGTAATGAACTTGTTTGCCTTCTCTAAACCCCCTCGCTGTCTCCTAAATCACCGCTGCAGCACATTAGCCACCATCTTCCCTTTCCCCACAGCTGCACTTGCTCTGAAGTTCTGCATCAGAAAGTGGCATTGATTGTACGCAGATACCGTTAACAGAAGCGCGCAGAACGAGTGTGTATCCTGCTCAGTCCCACGGTGCACTTATGGTGGCGACGTTCAAGTTTGTTCTGAATACACTGTTGTGGGAATTGTGTGAAGATTTACAGTCAAAGCTAAAATTTCACTGTACTACATGATACTGCACAACAGACACGATCTGTCAAAGATGATTTTCTCAAGTACTGTAAACCTAGAAGTTTGATAGCTCACATGTGTAGAGGAGTGAAGTGTTTCATGTTTGACTGACTGGCTTTATTTGCCTCTTGAACATCTTGCCACCATCGCTGTAATATCATGGAAAAAAACAATATAAGAACAACAGCATGGTTTGAAATTTTGGGGGCTCTCTGGGAGCATTTACATTTGTGTTTCTGTGTAGTTTGCTCATGTTACATTCCTGCATTTCCTGTTTGTGGGTTTGTGAGAAGAGGATGTAATAACACATATAATACAGTCAGTAATAATACATATTTCATGCAAGCCACCAAATTCTAGTTTCAGATTTTCATTCAGGCCATTGAACACTTCTGATTAAAGGTCACAATGAAGCAATGGAATAATATATTTTTGAAGCTTTCTTCTTTTTGTTTTCACCTTAACGGTTTAAGAAAAAGAAAAGTAGGGACTACTTGGTTGTGGCACTAAGGATCCAGTTACTGCCACGTTTTTAAACATACAAAATTGCCTCTTGTAAAAAGAGACTGAAAAAAAAATTTTTTTTCATGTTGCCAAATACACTTTAGTCATTAGTTATTATTATTATACATGCGATGAAGACCACAGGTGTTTTGTGAACCAATATTGGTGACTGATGAGTTCTTATGGAGGTTTCTGCTAAAAAATTGAAAATATTCTACCAGTTGTGGTAAGTGATAGAGTCTCGTAAACACCTTGTCCAGGTTTGTGAAAGGTGCCAGATTGCTGTGGCCATGTCAAACCTACAAAGGCTGCAGTGACGGGTTAGAGACAGGTCTGCTCTTGGTTAGCTGCACAGATCTTAATCATCTGGGTGAACCGGGCCCAGCATCTGCAGTATTCAAAGACGATTGATGGGCAACATTCCTCTATTTCCCCCCTTGCCCTTGCATGTGCCCCTCCCGTGATGTAATGACATTATCAATTAGCCTCCATTAATTTACCAAAAACAAATAAGCACCTCAGCGCACCTCCCTTCAAGCATGTGGTTCTGATTTCCTGGGTCTCTGTCAGTGGCCGCTGTTTGGTTAATCCTTTGGCCAAAGTGGCGTGGCAAAGAGAGGTCATGCCTTTCTCCTCCCTTCCACTCCCTTCCTCCCTCTCCTCTGACGGCTATCTGCAGGTCTGTGGCACACGGTTAACTCTTCACCTTCTGCCTCTTGCCTGCTTCCTTTGCAGTAGTCAATAACTATAAACGCGTCAAAAGCTAATTTGACAGTTACTGAGGTTTTAGATCATCTGTATAGATAAGACTAGAAGCAACATAATTCCTAAGCAACATCATTTCTAAGCAGAATGACTTCTTAGTTGGGTTAAACCTCAGTGGGTGGAGCCACAGAGTCACAGTTTATCACACAAGTTAACTAGCTGGCAAACCTGAATGGCAAAGAAAAAAATGCCAATGATTTTTTTTATTCATTCTCAGCTTGTGATCTTAGCAGGTCATCAGGCGAGCTAACTAGCCTACCTCAACAGCGATTGGCTAGTATGGCTATTTTGAACTTGGAGGGTCAGCTAGACTCAGTAGCTAATCTAGATAATTTCTTATCACTAGACTGCATTTTTTCACTTTGTAGCAAGAGCACTAGGCTTCATATTAGCTTTCTCCTCTCTTGCCACCTTGCTTTTTTCACTGGGCTTGTCTAACTTTACTTAGCCAGTGTTTTTTTGGCTCCACCCACTGAGGTTTAACTCAACCAATAAGATTACTTCTGCCTCCAGAGCAGCTCTGCCTCTGAGAAATGTGTGAATAACTAAAACTCCAATCTGCAGGGGATAATGGTCTCCTCTGTAAAAGAGTCAGGTTGGCACACACACACACACACACACACATGCAAACAATTAAACAAATATAAACATACACCATGCAATATCAATGTCTATATTACGGATTTTATGTTATTTACATGGAATTAAATTTAAGTGGAAACACATCAAAATGAGCCTCAGGAAAAGTTGACAACCTCCACTGTGAGACCCTGCACACCCAGAGGAACAGTTCATACGTTAATACTCGACCCCTGCAGGAGGCTGGGGCTTTCCCCCCTGTATCTCAGCAAAACATATTCCACTGCAACAAAGGCTATGGAAAGTAGCCCGCTTTTGTATATTAATAATGAGGTTAAGACTGACGCTCATAGATTAGACCACAACGACTGGCTGCATGGTTCCACAAAGAGCAGAAATGGACCCCCTTCTCCTCCTGACTGAGAAGTGGCAGAGAGGAAAAAAGAGAGTTTCTGATCAGATGGTTACGGCTGCTTCTGAAATAACTCAGCCGTCATCTCTGCTTGGGACCTGGCTCCTTTGGCTACTTCAATTCACAAGACGTCTTGACCACTGCTTGAAGTCTTTAATGGCAAAAGAGGCTATGTTTTTGTTTATTTTTCTATAAGTTTACCAGAGTTTGTCAAATAAAAAAAAAATACATTCCATAATTTACTGAATTCATAACACTTCTCTCTGAGAGTTCACTTATGAAGAAGTGAGTTGTTTATCCACAGAGAATTACAATAGAAATTAAAAGTCATTATATATAGCTGTGCTAAAAAAAATCAGACTTGAGTATTATAATTGAATATACTGGGTTTTAAATGATGAAAGTAATTTCATCTAATTACCTTAAAGGAGCACTATGCAAAATTGTAATTCATCAGTGACTGGTGCCATGATGAGAACCCTGTAGACTCAGCCATACTTAAAATACATGCTTGTTCCACATTGATCAGTTGAGTCTAAACAGTCCTCATTGCAATCAACTCAATTTTGCATAATTTTGCACAGTGCACCTTTAATCACTGATAAATAACATCCTTAAAGTAATAATATGTCATATTCATATAAAGAGATGCACATTGTGCTCTTTATTGCTGATTTATATAACACAATAGTGATTCAACCTATTGCCAGTTCATGAAAATATGAAACAAAAATCTTGCCATTTTAAGTTTGTTAAAACTGACTAGGTATTAGTAGTTAAAGGTGAATAGCAAGATATTTAAGTTATTCTGAGTTCATCTGAGGGTCATTATCAACTATTACACCACCTGCTGTTGGCTCGCTGAACCTGGATTAGCGACTGTGGCCTGCTTTTGTTCCATTCAGCTAAATCTTGTGTGTGAATGGTGTCACACTGCCCATACTCAGGTCACAATGACACTTCTCTGCACCACTTCAACACTCATGGCTCATTTCCGAATCAAGGCAGATTTCATTGTTTCTAAGGACCTCTTTGCAAAAGTGGCGAGATGCTCAATGGGACTTTCCACCATTCGAATTCAACTTGAACTTGAACTTATCACCTCAAAACCATCAGGGGGTGGAAATGGTTAAAGAGTTTATCTGCCGGCAGATTAAATTAAACAGCAATGATTTTGGTAATGACAAAATCTTAATCTAGACTCCTGTGTTTTCTTGATAGCAGAGCATGTGTTGGTTATGTGATTGCTTCCCCTGCCTATCCTATTTACTTTAGACTGAAGGGAACAAATCTTCAGCTTCTCCTCCTGGTTGTCACACAGTAATTCCTGAAGAGAAATCAAGGACCTTGAAGCGTGTTAATGCTCACATATTGAAGTCTTACAGCATGGTTAAGATACAGTAGCTACGAGGGAACACAGATAAGGAGGTGTGGACAGTGATGCGAAGTTTCTGTGCAGCATGTTTGCGTAATATTGCATCTAAACACTTCAAAGGTGGTTTGACTCATCTCTGGACTTTGCACCTGACTTACGCTTAACCAATCAGTAATGTACATATTTATCCCAGAATCAACGCTGGATTAGGAGCTTTCTAGGGAGCAGTTTAGAGGAGATTTCTGCATGAGTTTTTGTATGCCCAGGGTAAAAAAAACAGCTGAATAATATTTTACAACACAGGTATCCTTGTAAAGTCATCCAAGTATGATGTGTGCATATTTCTCAGGGGTCTTATCATAAAACTAGCAATAAAATAGTTTTAGTGGCAAGTGCTATGAAAATCCATACCTAGTTTTACATAGTTTTTTTTTAGTGTCACCTAGTTTTACTACCCAGGCATGTAACTATTATTTTCAAGTGAAAATAGAGCCTTGAGAGAGTAAAATCCCAGGATGTACTCTTTCTCCATCAGTGCTACTGTTTCATACAAACTGGGTTACATTCATGTATTATTATCTATATCTTTAGGTAAAGATGACATTTAAAAAAAAAGATAGCATTGAAAAAGCATAACCATGATGATGCTCAAGCAACTGAAAAAGTAGAAATTTGATATGAATTAACAGCATATATTTAGCATATTAAATTCGACTTGCTGGCCACTGAAAAGTTATTGTTAAAAAGATGTGAGACTCTAAAACCTTAGTTTTGTAGCACAGTCAACACTTAACAGCCACCTCTGAGAGAAAATCTTCACAAACTCTCTTCTATATTGTAATTTTGTAGAAAATAATGTCTTCTCGTTATAATTATTAGCAGCAGAATTAGCAATAGCAGAAGTAAAATAAAGTATTACAAGAAGAAGAAGAAGAAGAAGAAGAAGAAGAAACTGAAAAATTTATTGGAGTTCACAAAGTTTTAAAAGGCATTAAAACAAGAAGTCACAAAATACTCTATAAAAAAGGGAGATAAAAATAGGAAACCGCTAAAAGGAATTTGTTTAAAAAAAAAAAAAAAAGGTAAAAACAATACAATACTTAAATAAAAAAAAAATGTTTCTCAGGCAGGGTGCTCTATAGTCAATGGAATCTGATGTCAAAACACAATAAACTTTAGTTGTAACCACCGGCTTAGGAGACTATAGGTCTGCATATGTAACTAGCGGCCAGAATATGGGCATGTCTGAGACGTCAATACTAAAATCTTAAAATCATTTGAGTTCCTCTACTAGTTCCAACCCCACTGCAGTTTTCTGACAAAACTTTCAAACTAATACAGATGTGCGCGAACAGACTCGGCCCCAGGCTGCTGATCATTCCTCCCTCCATCCCATCTTCCCAAACCGGCAGTGTTGCATTTCTCAAACTGGAAAATGAGATGGAGACTTTGGTGCACGGTGATGCTTCCAGGGAGCACAGCAGTGTTTTTAAGATTTCTTAATGGCATCGTGCTCGTCTGTCTCTCTACATTAAGCTATACTGCTTACTGTTTCCACCTGTTTACATGTCAGTATTGTTTCACTGTACTCCACCTTTCTCTTTCATACAGTAAAACTGCATGCAGAATCAGTCTTCACTCCACGTCATTAATATCCCATCACTGCTAAAACCTGTCAACATTGTTAAAGCAGCTTACTTGCATTTAAAAAGGAAATCACATTGAGAGGGGATGGAGGTAAGGCTGATTGGAGTCAACTACTGCTCACCTGCATTTTCAACTATCTCCAATTACCTTGTTTTAAATGCATTTTGTTAGAAATGCAAATAAATTTCAAATCAGTATTTCCAGCAATGCAGAGTGTATAACATTTGCTTCAATATATCATTCTCAAATTAATTTTAATAGAATAATATAATGGCTGTAGAAAAATGAGACTAGCAAAGTTGTGTTGCCCTCTATTTGTTTACTTTGTGACTCCCGGGGTACAATATGGTGTGAAATGTGCAGGACTGACTTACAGCACAAAGATGGAGTCTCAACCAAAACAGGGAGAGCACTCACTTTGAATTAATCTGCTTGTTTGCATGGAAACAAATACACAGAGAGGAGTAGATGCTGTCCAGTCCCACAGCTGTCCCCTTTGCTGTCGGAGCTACATGTAAAGTCTTTGGTGGCCATTTAATGACAGCTCAGATTAATGGGAACACAGTCTACTAACTACACTAACATATCCTATGTTCTACAACGACATTGTTTTTTTAAAATCTTTTTTCTCTTGGTTCCATCTAAGCAATTTGACTTTGTAACCTTTTTTATCCAGGAAATATGTCTGCTGTTCTTCAGCAACACCCTGTTTCACATATGTTCACACCCGATGTACAACCACAGGTTCCTGTTGTTGGATGCTGAACAGCTGCACTGGAGCAATTCAGAGTGAAGAACATCACTCGTGGATACACAAAAAGCAGGATAAATATTGTTTATTTTTCTGCCACAAAAGGACTAGGTGGAGGAGAATAACTAGAAATGGGGAGCAGTCTGTTTCCCAAAAATAATCTTGACCAAAGTTGTTTTACTTGCATAAACATACCTGGTAGTAGACAAACATTTGAAAATAGCACATCCAATGTGTAGTTGTCCTGTAATCCAATTTGTGGTAGAGGAATGTAATCTTCAATTAACTCATATCCACCACATGTAATCTGCGTTTTAGAGTTTGTACCATTTTCATTTTGTGAGGCCTTGTCACAGTGGGAGGTACAGGTGTTATTTATTCACTCTCCCTACCCACATTTTCCTATCCTGGCTAACACCAAACTCTAGAGTTGGCATCAGACATGCTTGGATTTTCCCGGACAGTCTACGGATCTGAACCAGTAATGCTGCAGTTATGGGCCCAGTACTCCAACTTTTACACTACCTGCTGCCACTGGTTGGTTAGGTAGGCACTCAAACATGTTTTATGAGACCCTAAATCATGCCAGCCATGCTTTATTCACTGTCTGCCAGGCTAAGTAGTGGTTTTTACTTTTTAGCTTTGACCTTGCTTTTTTTCTCCTGAACTCATGCTTAAAAAACATATTTATGCAGCACATGTGCTGTGGTGGCTATTGTTAAAGCCATGATATATGAGAGAATACTTTACATGCTGGTGTGTTAGTGATGCTAAAGATACTCTGCACCTCATACCTAGCCACATCTCTGTCAGACCCATAATCACAGTAAAGAACACTCTTTCAGGTATTATTGCTATAATAAAACAACATCTTCCCTTTTTTCTTCCTCTCACATATCCACAGCTGCATGTATGTATTGTCTGGGGGATGGGGGAGAATGGAATTTCTCCTTTGATTTATATGATGGACCTGGTTTTCACCCAGTCCTACTGCTGGAAGCTTGCCAACACACCACTCAGTTATCAGTAAGCTTTTGAAAGTGACCAGACAACATTTTAGGCCACGTTTAGGTCATGCTGGGCAGGCTGGGCATTTAAGGAGTGGAATGGCTTGCCAGGTGTATGAGTCAATATGTCATACATGGATGTTGTTGCAGCTTCATTTGTTAAGTTTGACCAGTATGGGCAGGGAGCATTGAATTTTAAAAAAATAGAGCGAAGTGAAACAGTTATGTTTAACAGTTGTTTTGAGTTTACCAACTGTATGATAGTCAAACTCCGTGTGGAAACCCAATATAAGAAAAGTTACCTTGTCCTGTGTTTGATACAATAGATGGTAAGGCAGATTGGTAAGGACTCACAGAAAGTGAAGAGTACAGTAGCTCCTTATTCTTTTATCTCTAGAAGGACTATGTTAAAGCCTTCCAATGAGCACTTGTAAAATGTCTGTTGGTAAGCTCTGTAGTGGCTGGATAAGCAAAAAGGAAATCTAGAAATAAATAAAGTGGATTAGGTCCTCTGAAAGCTCCATCTCTGCCCTACAGCCGACTGAGTACCTCTCCTGTCTGCATGATAATGCTTTTGTCAAGGCTTGTGACCCAGTTGGTACAAAGCGGGAAATTACGTCATTTGCAAATATGCTTTCATTCCATGATAGTGTATAATTGTACAAATGAAATGAGATTATCTCTCTAGTCCTCCACAAACAGCCATCCAGCTTTATAGGGGGGATTGGAAAAGAGTGATAATTTGCCAAAAAACCCGTGGCGTGGAAGCATGTACTCAACCTTGGGCCCAGGTTATTTTAAGGAAAGCCAATCTTTGATCAGCCAAGCTGAAATGGCTAAGATAAGTGGGAGCTACATCTCGCGGCAGGACCGCGCACCAGTCTGATATTGCTATTTCCTCCCTGGTTTCTCAAGAGCGGTAAATAGCTGCTGCCCCCACCATTCCCCCCTGCACCTCCTCCCCTCCCCCTTATCTGCTCCCCACTTTCTTCTGGAGATCTCTGTCACTTTAATCCACAGAGTCTGCCGCTGGTTAACAAGGAAATCCTGTGTCAATTATCACCAACCACTTCCTGCTGGGAGAGCAGTGGGGAATCAAAGGGGCCTGAGAGTCTTTCACACCAGAGAGGAGCAGTAGGCCTAATTAAATGGCCCTTGTGTCCTGCTGGCTGCTGGTGGCCGGGTGACAGATAGCCCAGCCCAACGATAACCTCCTTCAGCTGATGATTGTTTTGATAGGGGAGCTAGTAGGCACTTTGGGTGCCCTAAGGTTGGCAGATTGTCATCCAGAAGTCCAAATTAACTTGCATCCAGAACGGTGACTTTTATGGAGCTAAATGATGGATAAATTCTTTGAAATGTATGGAATCGTAATGTAATGTGCGAGTAACAGATGTAGCAGATCTATGTAAGTCTGCTGGAAATGAGATCCATGGCGCTACAATATACATTATGAATTTCACTTCCAAAAAGTAAACACAAGGCTCTTGCAGCATATGTCTTGGTTAAGTCTCCTCTCAACTAATATAAGACAGAGAAAACAGAGTCATTTAAATTCTGTTTTCATAAATCTGGGGAAATTAGACTCTCTTGAAGAGGCCCATGATGCATCATTGCATCATTTGCACACTAGTGGGCTGGGTGTGCATATTAAGATTTGATATGCCATATTTTATCTCAATTCTCAAAACTCTGTGTTTGGGGGGAAAAAAGGGAGATTATTTGAAGCTCAAATATGCAACACTCAAAAACGACAATTCCCAGACCACTTTCTGGTGGAGGTCTGTGAAAGCACAACTTAAGGTTCAAACTGCTTTTTATCAACTTTAAGCATCATACAGGGTCAGCAAATCACCAACCTGCTTGCCTTGTAGTTGTCATTTCACTCTTAACTGTCACTTACAGGTATCTTGTGTCGCCTGCATAATGTCAGATTAAGCTATCACCCACAGTCACTGCCAAAAGTAGCTCTTTCTGTTCATTAAAAAAGTTAGCTTCTAAAAACTCACTAGAATTATCATTTCAAATAGTGCCTGTGGTCTATGAAATATGTTTCCCAGGGATTGGATATGGATTGTGCATGATTGATAGAATGGGTAATTTATGGGTTGGAATGAAGTGAATGCAAATAAATATACATAGTTGCAGAGTGTGCACACAGCCAAACTTTCTAGAATATTTAGCATCTAAACAGTTTAAATATTGTACTAAAATTTTACATGGCAACCAAACAGTAAGAACAAAGAAACCTATAGCAGGACGAAGTTCACCACAGTGTCCTCCTGCCTCTCTCAGTCTCCACTCCTGTTGGAGACAGCCTCAACCCCCAGTGCCTTGTCCACCTTTAAATTTTCATATGGAGGAAAAGGGCTGCAGAAAAACCAATTTACTAACAGAGCGACATCATCTGTTTGGCCGTTTATCTCTGACACACCACCCCTCAGTCCAGTGTTGACAGTACATGATATTCCATTAATCTGCCTAATGAAAATTTAACCAGTATTATAAACAAATAATTGGCCATTATCCTCTCAAAGATCCCGAATAAATTACTTGGGCGTTTTTCATGGCTTCTGAAAGAAGAAGAAGCCGGCCCCTCCTGATTGATGTTGGAATAAATGCGGGGCCGGCTCCGACGCTGCGAGTGGGTCTCGGCTAAGCCTGTGATTGACTTAATGAGAGTCTTTGGGGTGAGTAAATGTTCCAAATTGCTCAGTCATTAGCTTTTGCTCGGCTGTCTGAAGATACCCCCGGATCTGCAGCGCGGGTCTCTCCTCTTGTACCATTCCGCCTGCAATTACATTTTCATTTAGAGCAAACCTCTGAAGTCCGATAGGCAGGCCCCTTTTCATTATGCTGGCCTCCTTTTTCTTTTTTATCTAAATGGTGTGAAATGTCTCTTCATTTAGACCAATTAAAGTTGAAAAAGACTGCGCTGTAATGAATTATCATACAAATTATTTACTTAATGCCACAATCTCACTCCCTCTCTCCCTCTCCTCCTCTCTCATCCTCCTCTCTCTGGCACCAGGGATGCACAGAGTGCAGGCAGATGGGGAATACGGTGTGAGAGAAGACGTGGTGGGAGTCCACAATGGATCTACTTTGAAATTGAAACTTCCTTCAAAATGATACGCTTGCATATTTTGCTGAGGTTATGTCTCTCTTCGGCATTTATCTGTGTCTTGCATGAACCGAGGGCTGCATATGGACAATCTCGACGAACGGAAGAGGACAGGGAACCCAACATCTGAACAAAGAGAATAGTATGTCGTCAATATAACTCATTTCAGATATTTCATTTCAGGAGATGTCTAAGCTCTTCTTAATTAAGAACAAGCTTATGGTTTCAAATTAACTCATTTAATTGAGGGGACCAGTTCTTGTCTGCAAGACGGTGTGGAGAATGTCTCCAGTCTCCTTCCGGAGGCTGTTGGCTGACACATAAACACTGGGAGAGTTCACAACTATCACAGCAGCCCCATCCATACCTCTGGGACCGCCTCTCTCTATCCCTCCTCAATGAGACACACACTGCCAAAGACTCCTCCATTAGCTTTTCACCAACAGAACAGCTATTTAGCGCATATTCTCCAGCCATTATTCATGTTAGCAGCCAATGCACCATATTAGGGTTGTTTTTCACCAGCCGACATAATGGGGAGAGGAATGAAATGCTATATTTCTTTGAATGTTTTGTTTCTTAAAATGAGTCAATTCACAGCCAGGACGTGCTGGGTAAAGCTGGTGGAGCTAAAGTGACTTGTCACCATGGAGACGGCAGCTTCTACTTCATGCCAGAGCAGTTCTGCTAAAGCCCCAAGATGAGGGGGCAGCAGGAAAGGGGCTGCTAGTGTGTCCCCAACCCAGCCTGCCGTTCCCTCCCCAAGGCGCAGGGGAGCCGGCCTGACCTTAGATGGAGCCCAGATTTGTCACTGGAGGCCACATTTTAAAAAAAAAAGAAATCTAAGTGGCAAAATCAAAAGCCTTGGCCCGGATAAATTACTTTTAAGTTTCATGATGAAGTCCGAAATCTGTGGGGAAAAATAAACTCAAAAGGGGTCAGTTTCAGAGGAGGTGTCAAAGTGTTGTTAAACTCACTGGGCAATAATGTTAAGTACACCATGATTTGCGCTAATTGGTATGAAATCACCCACAGTGCTTAAGAGCAGCTACCGCTTTGGTTTGCTGCCTCTGCTCTGTGTCAGGGCCGATTCTTTTTGACAGCTTAGAAATACAAATACGAAATTGCCATATGGATCGCCCACCTTGTGAGCTTAAGTCACAGGTACAAAGAGGGAATGGATTTTCACCAGAAAATCGTCTCTGTTGAATGCAGAAGAATGCAAGTGCTATTTGCTATCATTATCAATGAACACATAAAAGGTGCAGATATTCTGTTTGCAAAGGGAAGCATTATGAATATTTTGACATGAAATGATTTAAACACAATATCAAGACTGCTATTTGGCAACTTGGACAAGCAGTTAAAAGTAGACGAGTGACAGAATGTCACAATATTTCCAGATATTTTTGCTCTAAAACGGAAATATTTTGCTTATGCGCGGGAGACAAGTGACTGTAACATTTAGTAATGAAACACTGCTGCGAGAGGAGATTGTATGTAAGTTCAGTGTCAAAACCACCTCGGATCTATCATGGGATGGCGAGGGTGTCCCATAACCACATATGGCTAGACAGGGGCTATTTGCTCACTCAAACACCAAGCTGTCTGTGTAATCTTACCCAAGTACTTATTATGTATGGCAGTGTGCACCATGATGCATGTTAATTGCTGTTTGTAAACCTTGCATTTCCATGGTCAGTGGGAATATAATTGTCTCGTTTTATGAAAGGCTGCACCAATATGATTACCTGTGAGTGAATTAAACTAAAAATCCTCCAATGCAGATATAAATCTACCTTTATTCATGTCATTTTTCATATTCTTGAAGCATTCTATTGCTTGTGGCTCTAGCTGGCATTAACATAACAAGATCAGGATGGGTTAATCCCCTGTAAAGAGCTGTATCTTCAGTCCTGTTGCAGCTAACAGGGCAAACATGACACCAAGTGTGTGAATGAAATAGCCACCTGTCATGAAACGGTTCAGTCTCGCAGCAGTGTCACGAGTTACGTTAAGCAGTTATGTGACATGAGAGGAAATTCTTTGTAAACCTGCAGGCTAACATTACCTCCCTGTTACTTTAACACAAAGGGGTTTGTTTCTTCAGTACTAATAACCAAGCCTCACCTAAAAAAATTAATTTAAAAGTATGCATACACTCTTGAATAGGAGAGGGTAAAACTATTAATTAAAAGTGGAACAGGTTCTTATTTTAGTGGAAAGTGGAAAAATTATGAGCCTTTGTTGAGGAAGGCCCAGGAGCAAAGCTTTCATTAGCCTACATGCATGGCAAAAGCAATTCATCAACTGTAATTTTGCCTCAATGGGCAAAAAAGAGGGATCAACCTCAGCATGCTATTTATGGAGATTTACGGAAGTCTGGGAAATGCTAATGTGATTAACATTTATCTACAACATGTTTCGAAATGGCCCTCGTGTCCACATTTTGCCTTCAAGATTAAGTTACTGCACTTACTCAAGAAAAAAAAGAAGAAAAAAATGGAGTGATACAGAATCTGCTTTGCAGAGCAAGAGCACACAATGATGATTTTTTGGAGAATTCTCTGTCACATTAGTGGAGGATTTCTCCCCCCCCCCATCCCCTCCCCTCTCTCTAAATATCTCTCTTTATGTGTGTCTGTCCCCAGATGAAGGCGCGGCGAGCAGAGCGGCGCTTTTGTCCTACCGGAGTGTCTCTCTCGAAAATGTGAACTGTTCCACGGATTAGCTGAGCAGAGATTTATTTAATGCATCCTCATAGAGTATTGTTGAAATCTATTTTGGGATACGGAGCTTGCCAAGCTCTAAGCCTGGTAATATATGCCTGCTACAGTTTAAGAGAGAGGGTTCGCAGACCCTCTTTATGTTGGGATCATATGGATCATACAGAGTCATTGAATATGAAAATATTGAGGGCTGGTAGCACATTTATTGTTTTCACACAGGGCCCACAAAAGGCTTGTTTCCATGCCCTCTCTCCTGTCTCTTGTTTGTATGGCCTGTTTAAATATTTGATGTCCTAGAGAATGTTTGTGATATTCACCAGATAAGATACTGCACATGCATATGCCATGAGAGGGCCCCTATTTAAGATACCGGCTTAAGGTTTCTGAGAGGCCAACAAAGCCATGGATGGAAAAGACTGGAGTGCATTTGCATTTAAGCTGTGGATTTGGGAACAGCTAGAGCAGAATGAATACTAATAATGTATCTTATTTAAAATGCTAAGTATTTACCTTAGAATTTCCTCTACCGTAAAACCTTAGAAATAAAAGCAAAAGATGCATTTTTATTCAATTTCTTTAGTAGTGTCTTTACAGCAAATTATACAGCCTATGCAAATTTAATCAAACAATGACAATGAAATGTAGTAAAAAATTTCATCAGTATAATTTTTAATTTCCAGCAGAATTGTAAACAATACTAAACCGCTGATCAATTTCAGCATGATAACATCAGCAAAGTCCCAACAATTGAACTAACAATCCCTCCACCCAGACTCCAACTACACTTCCCAGCATGCCTCGGGCAGGGATAAGGTTTGGACCGCTTCTCCTCACAGTGAACGGGTAGCAATGTGACAGAGAGTGACACAAAAGAGGAAAGCCAGGGGGTGTGCAGGAGTGGGGGAGAGGGAGCCGGACAAAAGGGGAAGACATGGGCTTTGCACGGAGGACATGATAAAGCCAGGAGCATTATCGTCAGTGTGAAAGACGGGGGCCATACTTCAAACGGGATTTTCTCTCCATGACAGGATACTCCGCTGACGCAGAGCAAATAGCTCTCTGTAGCAGTATATAGCTTCAGGGCTTCTGGGCGTCTTTGTAAATTCAACAAACTACAATGCAATGATAGGATCTCATACAGAGTAACCAGACTGCTCAATACCAAAATTATAGATAAGTAAATGTAATGGTGGTAAGGAGCATTTTGAAAATTCATAGCCAAATGAAAGTCTATTGAAAGTGAATTTATTTTTTTATGGGGAAAAAATGTGGCTTCTTAAGACCTGAAATGTGATTCACTTGAAGTACAAATCACAAGAAAGCAATATTGGCAAATGATGGATTACTTTAGCTGCTCAGAGTGGAGGTACTAAGCTTTACAAATATGACTCTTGCAAGGAAGCCACAGGGTTCAATCAATTAGTCTGTGATTATTATTACTTCTGTTGTTATTACTAGTCCCACCAGCCAGGCTGTTATGGTAACCCTAGACACGGTCCATAGTACTAATCCTTGCCCCTTCCCTAACCCTAACCTTTACTCTCTTAATCAACATCATATTCTGAGCAAGTGGGCAAAATATTTACATGTTATCTCTCGCAGTGTTCAGAGAGAATTCACTTTCAGTCTGGGAATTTTATGCTGAGGCTGTCTGCATGCTCTACTGTACATGTACGAGTCTGCACATATGTGTGTGTGTGTGTGTGTGTGTGTGTGTGTGTGTGTGTGTGTGTTATTCTGCCCGGGCTTGGTTGTTGGTTTTTCATCCTTTGTCTGAGTTGAAAGTCACAAGGACATTAGGGTCCCAATAAATTAGAGGAAGAAAGGCTCTCATTGTAGATGGGCTGTCGTGGGTGGTGTAGCCCTGTCTTTATATAACTCTGTATTGTACATTATGGCGTTACTGGCAAATAAGAGTTTAGTCACTGTCTTAGAAGTTGTGGAAAAATACAAGATATTTTGAGTTAATAAAGGCAAAAATGACAGCAGTACACCAACCACAGCTAAACAAGCTTCTATTCCAGACTGGGAGAAAAAGCTATCCTCTTTTTTTGCATTTTGTTCAATATTCAACCCATCTGTCCTCAATTCAGTAAATGACTACTGAGAAGTTTGATCCAATAGCAAATATGAACTGGACAGCAAGATAAAGGAAAAAGCACGAAAACACTGAAGCAAGCAAACATGACAGTGAGACAAAGATATTTCCTATGCAAAGCTCGCACACAATGTCATGTGTGATAGCAACGAATCCTGTCCAAGTCACACGCAGGGGGGTTGGTGGGGAGACAGAAACGAGGTCGGCTGCATGCATCTTCCAATGATTCTCCCTCTTAGCTTTGATTCTGTTGATCCAGTATCTCGCCATATAGCAAGGGACACAAAGCAGATTTCAGCTTTGGGCTAATCTCATTAAGAAACTCTAACCACCCTATGAGTAGGGGGGGAAAAAGCAACTCATTCTGCACCATGCCAGAGCCAAGGCTCAGGGAGGCAGGTGTAATGTTACATAATTAGCCTCTAAACGGTAAAAAGGAGATTATTGCAAATGGCCTACTAGCCAGCACATGCAGTGGACCTGGTCCCTGAAGACTCGCCAGTCTAGTGAAGCTGAAAACGTCCCTGGGGAATTGATGTGTGAAAAAGGAAAAACAGGTTATTTGCAGTAAGTGTGTGGTATAGGCCAATGAATGTGGTCAAGATCCTGTGTAATTTGGTCCAGTTTAAGGTATTAACAAGAGCTGGATTTGGATCTAATAGCGGTATTTTAAAACAAAGTAGCCAGTGATCATTGCTGAAAGGGAATATATGTATTTCGAGCTGCAAATGTGTGTATTTGAAGCAGCCAATATGGCAGAGGAAGGTATTAGAATTGACATGTTGCTTTCTTCCTTTCCTCCATTTTTCTTCCCTGCCCTGAAAAAGCGGTAATGTTACTTTTAAATGCATAAAAACTGCATGAGGTGAATTTAGTGAGGCCCGAGTTTGTGCTCCTGCTGAGAAGTCCTGTCAACCGCTAGCAGGGGCTCTGCTGCTAACTCTTCACAGAAATGGCTAACAGAAGAATTGATGGAGTCAGTATGATCCAGCGAGCCCACACCTAGTCGCTCATAACCTCAAGCCTGGATTACCATGTCAGATTGTTGCCATATGTGGCACGGCGCACCACTCTGGCAATGACAGTGATCAACTACTACTGTTCACCATCGCCATCCAACAAACATTACTGCAAGAGTTCACCGAACGGACTCAAATAGAGGTTTTCTCCACTATGTAGAAGTACAATACAAACATATTGTCCACCAAACATGCTAATTAGAGAAACAGATGATCTGAAAGTCTCGATGGGCAGGCCCAGTTAGGACAAAGAAAGAATGGCGGCATTCCTTTGTTGCCTCTTCAGACACACTGAAGCATTGGCTCGTTGTTACATAAAGTTGTATAACAAATGAGCCTGGGCTCTTTGAACTGGCTGACCACACAAGCCTGGAAGAGTCACTAGGAGCCCAACATGTGGCAGCAATAAGATGGCCCCGCCCTTCGCAAGACATGTGGGAGACACTGCATTCCAGTGGAGCTCATTAAAGCTAAAAAACAAATCCAACAAACACTGCCCATGTCTCAGAAGAGGACAATGAAATATGTAAGACAGGCCAAGGCAAATGATGTCTGCCGTCACTGCTATTTCTTTTTTTATTTTTTTTATCTATTCTACAAAACAGCCAAAATAGAAAAAAAATCTGCAAAATTCTTGTAATTGTTAATTCTGTTTGCTCATCATCTCAATAACTTTTATGAGCCGCTGTGATTGACAGCTAAATTTCTCAGACACGTTTTAAAGAGAGTGACATTTACCACGGTTTTTACAAAGTGTACAGATGTGGTTTCGCATTTAAACCTGTCATTGAATTGGGTTTATTTATTATGCTGTTTGTTCCACCAGTCTGCCCAGTTAAGCTGTGTTGTCTATTTAACTTGGCTATAAAGAGGCTATTGCCGACTTTCTGTTTGAACTCCTCCTTACACAATTGCATGAGCAAAGGGCGTTTATTTTTTTAGCTATAATTGTAAAATGTGACATGATATTCAATTTGTGTACATGACTTCACAACATGAGGCCACGCATTATGAGGATCCCAGAGTGTATTCACTTAAGATTGATAAAAACTCAATAAAAATCAAATGCCCACCGGGGAGGCAGTTTTCTTGCTGTAGAAGACATCTGGCATGATTATTTTCAGCTCTTCAGCTAATCCTCTCTAAATGTAAACTGAGGAAAAATGTGCCAAATGGCTTTAGAGCAAGACTGAATTTTGGACTTGTGGAAGATTTAAATGAGTTTTATAGAAATGTTAGAGGCATTATTGGAAAACACAGTGAGACAATTGTAATTAGTTTTCAGCCTGTCACATTTATAATCATTATCCCACTTTTTAGACATGCCAATTTTTGACTCCCGTTAACCATTGCAGCTGTGGAGAAGCCACATAACATACAGCAGGTTTTTTCATGTTTTGATGTGCTTTCATCTCTGTTGCTGGGTGTTAGATGTTTGATATGTAGCGTTGAGACTGGAAATGCTTGAGTCGTGCGCATGCCATTCAGAGGTGGCCCAGTAAGAGCTAATCTACTTGTCAGGGTTGACTGCCAAGCATATCAGCCCACACACTTCACAATATGACTTTATTCATACTGTAGATCTGGGACATTAACTGTCTCTGCCCACCAGAACACAACACTTACGCCCACCACCTTCAATGACAGAAGCCTACATTATAAGCCTCTGCAAGTGATAAAAAAATTGATCCATGTCCTATTCACCTCACTACTCTAACTCCATCACCTTCAGAAAATAATCTAACCTGAACCTGGCTGAGTTGCACGCCTCACTCAAGGCTTAACCTTGACAATAGCCCTAACCTGTTTTTGTTTTTATTCAGGAATCTGAAGCATTTGTGTGCATTTTGATGTGCATACACAATGGATCTCATTAAACAAGGAAGGAAAACCGCCAGCAGGATGTTTGAGAGACGCTAGCTTTGTTTGACAATGCAACGATTCAGCTCAGACGAGTAACATTTGAGAGAAAAAAGGCTTTAGGGGGCTATGAGGTTTACAGTCGATGTATGATGGGTGACTTCTATGATGGCTACCACTAGAGCCAGGGACGTAAACGCTTTGTGATCAAATGATCCGAACAAACAATGAATTTCACGATGCTTTTTGTTCCCCGCTGAGAAATGTGGTGATAGCTACCTCGCAGACGATCTGGAGGCATCTTGAATTGAAAAAAAAAATGCGTATACACTGCTTCTGACTTGAAACCAAGAGACGCATTTGATCAAGCTTATAACGCATGGCACCATAGTAAAAGTGGTTGGCATGATTGATTGAGCTTGAATAATGGTGCCTCATGGCCATTTCATAAATCTCTAATAGGGCAGTGACCTCACTCGCTGGCACTTCATAAATCTATATCAACAAAATTGGAACTTCAAAAAACACATAATATAGCAAATATGTCTAATATGTTTGCTTCAATTAAAGAAATTGAGTTAAGGTCAAATAGGCAAGGTTCACATATACATTAAGAGTAAGCCATTGAGCAATTATTTAGAGAGTAATAACTCCTTGATAAAGAAGAAAGGACACGAGGACATCTGCAGCTGATTAAAGCCTCACAAATTTACAATGAGGAGGACGAGGGATGTCAAGTTTTCACACTAATTTAATATAGAGTCTTCCTGACCCAGATATTATGAGAAAGATTCTTTTGCATAACATATTGTAATGTTAATTTTAACTCTAAACCGTAAAGCAGAAAAGCTGTCACAGGAAGAATCATTGCCAGATGGAGAAAATATCACTCCGTACAGTATTGTAGCAAGACAAAATGAAAATAAAAACGTATCCAAAGTTCACAATGGCAAAGCTATTCAAATAAACCAATAAATAAATGAGTGTACAAATGTGTAAGCCTCAGGGCAAAGAGAGGATCTTGCTGCCAAGTCACAATCTCCATCTCAGTTTGTAGCACACCACAAGGGGCAGTGTGCAGTACACTGCAAATAAGGACTGCAGTGCTGTCAGACATTTGATTCACTGCAGGAGCGGGCTCACAGAAGTCAATTAAGGTTATCAAATCTTTATTGCTGCATTTTGCCATGGCTGCAAGTCTTGTGAGATTGAAATGTAAGACAAAGTAAAAATGTGCACTTATCAGTTAACAGCATTAGGATTAAATATATCTGATCGATTATTCAATATATATCAATGTTTATAGCTCACTGCGCTAAAGGAAATGATTATAATGTTTTGTTGCAGGAGAACTGGTATTTTAAAATTCTTCTAATCTAAATTACTGTTGATCTTTAGCCTATACTGTTAAATATGATGTTCCTAGGCAATGTACTGTACTAATATTAACAAGAAACCTAAGCAATAGTCTATTAATTCCAAAATGGTAAACTATTAATTTTCAAAATGCCATTAAAATGGGCTGAGAGGAATGCTGAATATTTTATACGACCAATTAATAGCTTCTTAGCGGATGGAATTTATTTGAATTAGCAGACAGTCTCGCTCCCCTTTCAATTCACCAGATTAGATTGTTTCAAAGGAGAGGAAATAAGTTATTGCAGGTAATGACAAAGGAATAGTGTGTGTGTGTGTGTGTGTGTGTGTGTGTGTGTGTGTGTGAGACATAATGTATGTAGTCAGAGTAGGGTAGTAACGGAGCACTTGCAATCAATAATGTATTCTTATTACAAATACTTATGCAAAATTAGAAGATTACTTCTGAGAATATTTCTAAAGCAAAAACAAGAAACTCAGGACATTCATATAATGGCAGATATTCTGCATCTTTATAAAGAAAAGAAGAAAATTTGTGTTTGTATAAAAACCTGAAATAAATTTGATGAACTTTGTATTTTTTCTCTATTTATAATCTTCAAGCTGAAATATGGCAAAGTAACTGAAAAAAATCCAGATACATTAATGAGTTTGTGTAATGCCTTCGATTACTTTACTGATAACAATTTTGATGAGGTGACTTTTGATTTGTAACTGTAATAAAATATATTCTGAAGTAACCTACATACTTATACTTTACAGTCTGTGCTGTATTTTGCACTTATAGGCTGGTGCAGTGTTTGTTGTAATGCACAGTGAGGGTGTGTGTGGGGGGGTAGTTTTTCATCTGTGCTTGCAGCAGAAAAGCTGCTAGCCGTCCCACCGAGGGGCTGCGGGGTGAGAGAGGAGGGGCGGTGAGGGTATGGAACTTGAGAGCCCAACCTGAATCACTTTCAATCTGTGTACTAAATTGATGGCGATGAAAATAAGACTCTGAGACACAAAAAACACTTGTTTGCAGATTAATGTCTTGAATGGAGGCTTGTGAGGGTGCTCTTTGTGGCTGGCCTCACATGTTGTGCCTCGGCCCTCACCTGAGACTAATGCTCCAAAGACCCTAAAACCGCTCGCGCCTAAGTAGCACAAATGGGACCAATGAAATGATAGTTTACGTGCTTCACAATGAATGTTCAAAGATACTGTAGATATTTTGTAATAAACAAATAAGTGAACAAACTCCCTGCTTCTGCAACATAGTTTGTTTTTCCACAATGTCACATTTAGTCTCTAATATTCTCTGGGAGAATGAATATATTTGTTGACTAACAGCATGGATAAAACTCTTAAATATTCAGAATTTTTAATCTGGTTTAATATTTCCACCCGTTTTATGCAAATTATAGTCTATTAGCATAATCTCATTTGAGAATACATCCTTTTAAAGTAAAAGATTATAACCTATTTTTTTAAACACATATAAATCAAATGTTATATTGAAATGTTAATGTTTTAAAGTCTGTGCGCTCTGTAAAAAAGAAGTGCATTTACATATATACTTTTTTTTTTGCATTAGTGGCTCCACACTACATGAAAAGATACAAAAACCAAGCTAAAACCTCCATGAGGGAAAACATCCAACAGCTTAAATGTGTTACCAAACATGAAAAATCCATTTAAAGAGCCACAATAAACAACTGTAAATAGTCTCTTTGTGCTATTTCTCCTAGAACATACAGTATTTCTCCGTTGTTTCTTATAGTATCACTTTTCGCTTTGCCAATACTGTACTTGACAGGTAGAAATGAGATTTCCTAGAGAGGAGAGGAGAGGAGAGAGGGGGGAAAAGGTAGGACATTACCTCCAGGCATTTAAGTGGAAACAGGGTCTGTAAAAGCTTCGGCGAGATATCGAGGTGGATAAAGACGTAAGAAAGGGCCATTATGCTGCGGGGGGGTGGGGGTTG